>LBNU01036379.1:1145-35402 GCA_014162995.1 Artemisia annua | reverse complement strand
GTAAAAGATAGTCAGGGAGTAAGGAAATCTAAGTAAACACACTTCTCTCCATTATAGTTTTCACAACCATTTACTTTTTCGTTATTTTATTTTATTTGCACTAGTAGTTATTTGGGTTAGTTGACTAGCAACTAATTTCGCCCACTCTTCCAAAACCCGAGATTTTTACTTGTTTTCCATAAAATATAAAAATACAAAAAGAATCTTCCCTCACCCCTAGACCTATTAGAGTAGTTTTTCAATCCTAACGGCACTATTCCCGCAGAGAACGATCAATCCCCCGGTACTTGCCACTACACTATACTACATCGGTCAGGTACACTGCCTGGTGGGGATTGCAAGCTTCTCAAGATCCCTTGAGAGGTAAAACCCTAGTGCGCGGTCGCAATCCCGAGCATCAAAGTTTTTGGCGCCGCTGCCGGGGAATAGTTATTGTTTAGGTTGAATTTTTATTTTATTAGGTCTACTCACTAGATTCCTTTCTAGTAAGATTTTTATTTTTATTTTTCTAGGTTTTCTTTAGTCTATCTTTTTCTTCGTGTTTTTGTTCGTAACCATTACCATCCGCCAAAATGGAAGGTGGTAATATCCTTGATCCCAACAACCTACGACCACAACAACCACCCCAACCAAACCAACCTCCTAGAGCCCGTACTTTAGGAGAGTACTCCCGTCCTAGCCACCATGGCTATCGAAACACCATTGAGCTCACCCAAAGAGCCAATGTGTCTCCCTTGCGATCCGACACCATCCGGTTGGCGCAAAGCGGATGTGCATTCCATGGACTTCGTTCCGAAGATCCAAATCAACACCTCAAGGATTTCCTTAAGATCGTAGATTCCATAGACCTTGATGTTGAAGCTCGAGAGACGACCCGACTACGTCTCTTCCAATTCTCTCTGCGAGACCATGCTAGTCAGTGGCTAGAGCGTCTACCCGCAGGATCCATCACCTCTTGGGATGATCTCACAACTCGTTTCTTAGCCCAATTTTTCCCACCGGGAAGGACTACCAAGCTAAGGAAGGATATCTTGATGTTTGAACAACGTCGAGGCGAAACCCTCTACGGGGCATGGATTCAATTTAAGGACCTACTTCAAAAAGTCCCCCATCATGGCATAAACCTCTGGCTTCAAATCCAAATCTTCTATGACCATGTTGATTTCCACACCAAACGTGCCATCGATCGAGCCACCGGGGGCAGATTGCGTGATAAGAACGCCGAGGAGTCATGGGAGATCATTGATGAACTTGCATCCGACGATGATGAATTACGGCAAATTTCCCATGATATAGACTCGGCGGTAAATGCCCACTCATCACCAGAAAAAGCCCATTAAGTCACCAATGAAAGTATTAGTGAACTTGAAAGAAGGGTTGAATATCTTATGGAGAAACAAAAAAGACCCTTAAGTCCACAAAGAGCAACGGTTAACTCGGTCTCAAGCATTAAGCAAATACCATTGTCCGAATCACCTCTTAGGGAAAATACCAAATCCTTCCATAAGCATTCTCGACCCGATTTGCCTCCTCAGGAACTTAGTCCAACATTCGAAGCTCGAATGAGAGAATATATGTCAAAACACTCCGAACGGTTGGCAAAATTTGAGGAAGCCGTTTACAAACAAAAGGAGGAGATGGAGGAAAAGATGGCGGAGATGATGAACCTATTGAAAGAATACACAAAAACAAAAGCTCCTGAAAAAGTTTTGGTGCGAAATAACAACGATGCTCCTCACAACAAATTTGTCAATGCCACCTCCGTTGTCCACGGAGGCGAAAATGAAGAAAGAGGGAGGTTGATAAGTATGGAAGTCAACAAAATTGACCTCATCCCACTCGATGATGAAAACACTAATGCCTGCAAATGCGATTCAAACAACAAAAAGGAGGCACCCTTTAATGAGCGCCAAATGGTGGAACCGCCAAAATCGCAACAAGTGGGGCATTACCTGAAGCACGNGGTTGATAAGTATGGAAGTCAACAAAATTGACCTCATCCCACTCGATGATGAAAACACTAATGCCTGCAAATGCGATTCAAACAACAAAAAGGAGGCACCCTTTAATGAGCGCCAAATGGTGGAACCGCCAAAATCGCAACAAGTGGGGCATTACCTGAAGCACGAAATAAACAAGGAGACCATAACCGATTGGGTGAGAAATTATCGACGTACTCATTTACCCAATAAGGAGTCAAAGAAGACGAAACCAGATGATGAATCTGACGCATTACCCGGAGGACAATTGTATGAGAGCCTCATGAGATATAAATTAGTCGCAAAGCAAGAATTCTACGGGGTCTTCGAAATACCATGCAGCATTGGAAAACTAAAGTATCTGGATGCGGTAGCTGACCAAGGTTCCAATGTAAACTTGATGCCGTTATCCGTTTATGTTCAGCTAACCAATGAACTGCCATCCATCACCCGTACTAAACTTTCCTTTGAAAAACATTCTTATGAGTACCCGTTAGGAATTACAGAAGATGTGCTAGTTAACGTCGCTGGATTCATGTATCCGGTCGACTTCATGATCATTGAAAGAGATGATATGACTATGCCAATAATTCTTGGGGCACCATTTCTCGCTACTACAAGGGCACGAATCGATTACGAAAGTTATACTATCCAAATCAAAAAGGGGAAGAAAACGATAAGCTTCCCAACAATCCCACGATATATAAGAGAAGCTACTCTACGAAAGAAGATAGAGACGGACCCCAGTATACTCCGTGGTAATGTTAGAGAGAAGATCCTTGCATGGGAGGCTAGGATTAAGAATTACAAAGAAAATGAGACAGTAGAAGGTAAGTATGAAAAGAAAAATTTTGTGGAGGTTGATGAGCCGGTCGATAGCCACGTAGAATTTACAAAAGGGGACTCAGTGCTCCTAAGGCATTTAGAAACGAAAGCACCCGCCGATGAACCAAGTCCTTGGTGGTACGGACCATTCACAATTAAAAGCCTACATCAAGATGGGGTTGTTAGCTTGATCAGCAAAGAAGGAGGTGAAGTGACTGCAAGTGTCGAACAATTGAAGCATCATCGTCCGGACGACAAGAATTATATCAATCAGGGCTACGTCATAATGCGAGATGAAGTCACATAATAGAGCCGTGACTTTGAGTCTAGCTACAAGACTCGTTAATAAAGAAAAGCGCTTCTTGGGAGGCAACCCAAGTTTTATTTGCTTTATTTGCTTTATTTGTTTGTTTGATTTTATTTGCTTCCGTATGCATGTTTAATTTTTATTGTTATTGATTCATGTTTCAAACTAAATTGTGAAAATGCTTTATTTTGTTTTTAACTTCGTCTTAACTACATATAAAGGTATTTTGCAAAAGATAAGTGTAAGTGACTCGTCCCAAACTAACCAGTCAACCAGGTGTGGTCAACTAAGTCAAATGAGGGAGAGAGTGATCAATTAATGATCCGGTGTAAGCACAATGTATCCCCGGGTCGTTATATCCCGACGAGATTGAAATTGTATTTTTGAAAACGTTTTGGGAAGAGTGATCAGGAATAGTAACCAGAAAGAGATTTTGATTGATTTTTACACTAATGATTGCTTGGAATGATAATAAACAGTATTAAGATACACAACAATCAGATATAACAAATATGTAACAAAAAGTATTAAAAACGTAACTGAAAATAGTACAAGGACCAAGTGTGACAAGTTTTAAACTACAAGGGTGTAAAATGAAAATTTTTAGACTTTTAAACTTAAAAGAAAATTAAAATCTAAAAAGAAAATATTTTACTAATATTATATTAATTTAATATTAATTATTTAATTAAAACTATTTTAATTTAATTAAAATCTATTTAAACTAATTCTAAAAAGATTTCTATTATAAACTTAACTTAGAAAATTACAAAAATATTTTCTAAAACTCTAAAATGACTTAAAAGAAGTATAAAAATTAAAAATAAATATTTTTGTCTTTTTGTGGATCTTTTATAAATTAAAAACTTAATTAATATTTAAAGCCTAATTAAACTATATAAAAGGAGAAAATTAGAAAATGAAAAGAGAAAATTATTAAGATAATTTTTACAGGTTCTAATTAAGATTACAAACTTAGTAAAATTACAAAGATGAAAATGAGATTAATTTTAAACTCTAAAACTATTTTCTTTTTGGTTTTTCTAATTGAACTGTTTTAATTAAAATTAAATCTAAAAATTACCAAATGAACAGTATAAATAATAAGAAAATTACCAGAGGTGCTAAATATTATTTAGAACTTAGGAAAAATATAAAATTATACTACTGTTTAACAAAAATTTATTAAAACTATTTAATTACTAATATTAACTAATTATTAATTAAACTGTTTTTAATTCTAATTAATACTAAATTAACAGGGAAAATTCTAATAAAATTTATACAAATACTTTAACTTACAAAGTAATTTAGAAAATTATAAAAACAGAATATTACTTAACAAAATTTAAAAAGAGAAAATAAAAATTAAAAATGTTAAATAGAAACTATCACTTTTATTAAAAAGTGATTATTTTTGGAATTTTCTTTTTGAGACTTGTTTATACACTGAAAATGAACATCTTTTGTGAAAACACTTTTTATGAAGCTTAAAAATAAGCACTTTGGACACTATTCTTGTTCACAGTTTACAAAAGTGGAAAATGAAAATGGAAAAAGCTCTTAATAAGCTAAAAGGACTGAACCAAAGATGAAATACTATGTAAACAACTTATATGCACTGGAAAGAAGCTAAATCATGCAAAAGAACACACTGAATAATCCTAAATAAGCAAATAAGCAATCCAAAAAGCTCTATGATTACTGCACTACACACAGAAATGGGACAAACTTGCAGACCTTGTGGGGCCCACAGGAGTGATCTAGGGTCTAAAATGAAACTTGATATGAAAACTAGGCTAGGTCAGCTTCACAATGAGCCAAAAAGTGGAGCTTATGGTTCACTGTAGAGCTTTTGGTGAGCTTGTGAAGTTGGGGTTGTTGGAAAATGTATACTGACTCAATTTACAAAGTGAAAATAAGACAGAAAAGAATGAACTAGCAGACCTATTTATCAAACTTGGAAATGCAAAACAAGGCTTGGGTCTTGTAGATGAGCTTATGGGCTTTCCAAAAAGCCAAAAATCTCACCCTGGGGTCCACCAATAAGCTCTGTGCAAGCTTATGAATTTTGACAAAAATCTGTGCACAGGGGAGGTGACAGACCAAACTACCCACTTAAGCACTGCTTTTTAATAAGCAAATGAATTCCAAAATGGAATTTTCTTTTTGGAAAATGTAAACAACCAAAAAGACAACACAAATCAACAAAAACTTTGGATTTCCAATCAGTTTTAAAGCTTGTGCAAGATCTGGACTATTTCATCATTTTGACAGACTTGGAAATTTTTGACTTTTCTAATGAACACCTAAATTGACTTTTATGAAATTTGATCTTGATTTTCTTACTGATTATGTTGTATTAGACTACAAGAACATGAAATCTAGCAACCCTAACAACTATTGAATGGATTTGATGAATTTGGACCAAAAATCTTTGACAGATTAACACTATGATGAGATAAAAAGTGATTTTGACTTTTTATCAAATGACCATTGGTTTTTGTGATTGTTCTAAGATTATTAGGTCCTAAATGACATGTACCAAGCAAGAACAAGTCCACAAACACACTGATCACACTTATGACAGTAAAACCAAACAAACTTTTTACTGAACCAATATTTGATTTTCAAAACAAATGAGTGATTTGGATTATGAAACTGATTTCTAGCACCTTAATATGATTAAGCAATCCAAATTAAGCACAGGAACACAAGTGAGAGTCACAAATTCACAAGATGCTATAGATTTCTATTTTGACAGTGAAAATGGAATTTGATCACACAGATTCTTTTACCAATCTAAGACTTGATTTTAAGCTTAATTATGACTAAGGTACACAAAATAAGCACAAAGGACACAGAGATAAGCAATGATAAGACCTTATACAGTAAAATGAAAATTACACTAAAAATTGAGATTTTGGAAACTTGAAAGTAGAAACCTTTACTCTAGCTTTACTAGAGCTTCTTTATGCTCAACAAGCTCCAGCTTATTCAGAGAATAAGCTGGTAAAGTCCATCTTGCCCCTCCATTGTAGGCAACTTCCAAAGCATTCCACAGTCCAATGCATAGGTACCCTGTGATCTTTGTTTTTCTGAATTTTTTATGTTTTTAAGTTTTCTTATAACTAATTAAGTTCTAAGTGAGCTTTTACTACAGAAACTTAAGGCTTAGAACACCATTTGAACCAAAACAGAAATTTGAAATTTAGAATGATGAAACTGAAAGTTAACTTAAAACTTGGAATTTTGATTAACAAAAGATTAGATTACAACACTGAAACAGAGTACAAGCTTTAGAATTTAAATTTTACAACTAGAAATTTAAATTGAGCTAATTCGACACTAATTACTACTAATTTTCTACCTGCCTTATCAAATGGCTACAATGTCCTATTTATAATGATCAATTAGGGTTCTTGGACATCTCTGAATCTTTCCCACTTGAATTCTTGACCATTGGATCTCTGAAACTCAATCTGAGCCTTCCATGTGTTTTGGCGCCAAAATGATGGATGCAAATTGCACTGTTTTATATAGCAATTGGGGGAGGTGCATTAAATGCTGAGGTGAAGGGTTTGGTGTAGTGGTTTGGGCGGTGGATGTGATGGAGATGGTGGGGGGTGGTGGAGGTGACAGGCCTGCAAGTGGGAAGGAGGAACGTGGGAGGGAAGGGTGTGTTGGTTTGACTTATTTGACTGGGGTGGGATTTATTATAAAATGGGATTGGGCCAGTGGGAGTTGGGCCAAGCAAAAAGAAAAGGGCCACAGGTAAGGGGTAAGGGTTTTGGACTGGATTTGTTTTTGTTGTTGGATTTGGATTTAGGGATAAGTAAAAAGGGCTCGTTTGGTTTTGTATTTCACAAGGACTAAATCTGTAATTTTCTGAATTTTGAAGGGTGTGTTTTGCCAACTTTCCAAAGTACTCACAAGGGTGATTTTTGTAAATTGTGAATAGTATGANTTGACTTATTTGACTGGGGTGGGATTTATTATAAAATGGGATTGGGCCAGTGGGAGTTGGGCCAAGCAAAAAGAAAAGGGCCACAGGTAAGGGGTAAGGGTTTTGGACTGGATTTGTTTTTGTTGTTGGATTTGGATTTAGGGATAAGTAAAAAGGGCTCGTTTGGTTTTGTATTTCACAAGGACTAATTATGTAATTTTCTGAATTTTGAAGGGTGTGTTTTGCCAACTTTCCAAAGTACTCACAAGGGTGATTTTTGTAAATTGTGAATAGTATGAGGACCTTTGTTGACTTTTTGCACTTTTGGAATTCCCAGGGACTAATTCTGCCAACTTGTGAAACTTCAGGGACCAAACTTGTAATTTTCCAAAATTTTACCATATGGACCAATTGTGTCATTTATGAATAGTACAAGGTTCATTTTTGATTATTTTCACTTTTTAAATCACCAAGGACCATTTTTGACATTTTTCAAACTTGGGGGACCAAAGTTGTAAATTTGTGATTTTTGATATTCAAAGGGTTTGTTTTGACAACTTATGAATCCCCAAGGACCTTTTATGATATTTTGCATATTTTGAAATATCCAGGGACTAGTTTTGACAATTTGAGAAAGTTGAGGGACTGAAACTGCCAATTGTGCAAACTTTGTTCGTTTTTCATTTGTTTTCAAACATTTTGCATCTACAACATATAAAACACACTTTTGGAATATTTTCACTATTTTGATGCATTATTGGGTGTTTTTGGATGTTTTGCCAGTTCAGATTAGGTAAAAATGATGAGTATTTACACACTCATCATGTGTGTAAGTGTGTGTTTTATATGAAATATACTCTCTAGTTTCCTACTACTTTCTCTCTCTAAAACACATACATATATTTATCAAGTCACCATATCTCATCCATATAAGTGTGATAAAGTTGATAGATTTACGGTCCTACAATCTATACATTTGATAATAACAAAACAAAAAAGATCAACAAAATTTTGATGGCTAGAATGGTAAATTCAATTAGAGATCTTTGATTATTATTTGATAACTAAAATGGGTAAAGGGGAGTAATCCTGCACCCTGGTAAATATATTTACCAAAATGTTTAAGTACAATGCATATGGGTGAAATCCCATATCTCAACCCGTTACATAGGCAAAAAGCTTACATAACAAGATACTGCCTATTATCTAAACAAGACAACAAACCATCACTAAAATGATAACATAGGACATAACGAAATAAAATTACTTCCTAAGACCTTGAAGCTTGGTGCCATACATGGCATTAAAAGCATCCAAATTCCCTGGAAGATCATAAACCTGGTTCGCATAGTCATCGTAGTCATAGTCATCATAATCATCTTCAAACTCTTGGCCACCACCGAACAGATTAGTAGACTCATCAAATGGGTTAGCAACCACCTCATCTTCAGAATCAGAAACCATGATCTCTCCCACCTTAGAAAGAGGGTTAACTCTCTTAGTAGAAGAGCCGGGCGGAGTACAAGAATCACTAGTTTTAGGAGCCACAACCGACTCCTTCTCTTTTAATTCACTCACAAGGGGTTCTTGTGATGCATTACCTGTCTTAGTAAAATCATCTTCATTAACTTCCATTGTACGACCAGAATCCACATCCTTGTTGGTGTCATTAGTAGGAATACCAAAAGCATCCGTATCTTCCATATTAAAAGCATCAAACTGGTTAGATGTAGAAATCTTCGTTCCACTCGAACTAGCCACAACAGAAGCATTCTTCTTATTGCCATCCACTTTCATAGGTTCAGGAGAAGTCTTTTTGGGTCGATACTGAAACTGCTTACCCACAACTGGTTTAGTAAACCCTCCTTGACCCGGAATTGTATGACCACCTTGCTTTCCTTTCTTCTTGTTACTGACAGTCTTGAAACCATCATTAACAGGCATAGTAGGCTGAACAGAAGGCACAACAACTGTAGGACAATCAATAAGAGTATGACCAAAAATCTTACACTTATCACAACGCGGTGGTTTCCACTCGTATTCAACCCGAAGCTTCTCAATAATCGACGCCGTATAGTACCATCAAGTAAAGGTATCTCAACAGTAAGGCTATCCCTAAGCACCTCATCCGACTTCACCTCAATCATGCATCAAGCAAAACTACTGCGGCCCCATGATTCCTTGCACATTTTGCTGGTAAAAGCATCTAACCTTTTTGGTGTACCAATCAATATAGCAAGAAGACTAAGACCATCTCCAGAAAATATAGCAAGAGGAACATCATGGAATTTAACCCACACCGGGATGTTGGTCAAATCCTCTTTCAGCAAGGTTGTGTTCAATGTCCATGGTTTAAGAATAATAGGTACATTTCTAATTAACCAAGGACCGTTTTCAAGAACATCATCAACACCTTTCTTCGAGTTAAACTTAAAGAAAAAGAACCCCTTTGCATTCATCTTTACCTTTTGTATACCAAACTTAGCCCACGCATTGCGTACATAGTAATTGACAACATGAAAAGCAAGTCGTTGGCCAAGGAAGTACCCATACAAAGTATTCTCAAACCTAGTGTTCACCTCTTCAACCACTTTCATAGGTATAGAAAGATCCACACCGTTGGATTTCATACACTCATCAGTAAGGGAAATCCAAATCGGTTTATAAGAACAAACGAACATTAATCATAACAATATTAAATTAGCATATATATTAGTAATTGTTTGAGTCAAATGCTTGTATCGAGTCATAATGATATTTTGCAGGATTTCCAGGAAGTAAGAATCGAGTTTTTCCAAAAATTTTCTGGAAACTTAACATGAGAAATCTGTCAGATCAGTTCTGACGGCGTCAAGCTCCAGGCTGACGCCGTCAAGTTCAGTTTTCTGGAATTTTTTGAAAGTTTTGTTTTACTTCCGGAATCATAAAGTGCTTTATAAAATCTCTAACTTATAAACTCCAGTAATCTGCAAAATATTCATTCCACAAGCATTATATCCTTATACAGATTTATCCCGCCGATGTTATGCAGGTTTTCGTGTTTGTTTTCTCAGGTTTAACAGGTTATTTTGGACAAGAAGATGATATATATTTCAGAAGAAAAGCTTTGAGTGTTCATTTTCTTGGAAGAAGATCTAACCATGTTACCCCTTTATCTACGGAAGAAAAGCTTTGAGTGTTCATTTTCTTGGAAGAAAAGCCCCTAGAATTGGTAGGAAAAGCATTCATCTTTAATGCTATGATGTGTGTACCGGTAGCACTTAGATTCTAGAACTTGCGTTAGGACCATCCCGAATCCACAAGTGAGACTACATTCGTGTAGTTAGATTTACTACATGATAAGAGGCATTAGAATTAACCCATTGTTTTACACATGTGTTTTTGTTATAATTACTTTGACTTCATTGGTCAAGTAATTCGGTGAGTTATAGAATCAATTGAGCGAAGCTGCGGCGAATAAAGGAAGAGAAAGGGCTATTCTCCCACACCCTCGCGTTGTACCCATTTTTGGTACACGATACCCCTAGTACACCCTCCAGAGCCTATCCTTTTCGTTTCTAACTTTAAGCATTTTACTTAAAGGAAGAATTTGTTACACCCTACTTAAATGTACACCCAAATCGCTTTAGCCTACCTCGTATGCACTCACCTTTAGTGCATTATTATGACAACATTTGTTTAAACCCTTAGTTAATTATCTAATTGATTACATGGTTGCTAAGTCGAGTCATATCCTTGTACATATTGTTTTGGGACGATTGGGACTCATGGGTAAAGTACTAGTGTAATGGAGTAATGGGGAAGAACAACATTATTACCACTATATGTGCTTAATATTTTAAAAGTACTCCAAGTGTTTCGATTATCTTAATTCGAGTCATTAGAATAGATAATTGTAAAGTATGTAAAAGTTCAAGTGTAAGGGGAGAACCGAGGCTCCTATGATGTATTATTTTAGATGGTAGGGCAAGAATGTATGAAAAAAAAAATTGAAAAATCAAGAAAAATAAAAAAAAAATGAGAAAAAGAAAAGTAGAAAAAAAAACATACGGACTACCATCCCGTTTCCTTTTATGTTTATTTTATGTTTTATTAGATTTTGATTAGCGTTAGTCGAGTCTAGTCTTGGCTTAGCAACGCCATATTGTACATGTAATTAATCAAGATCTTTAACTAAAATATTCCTTTTCCAACAAAACCGTGTTTATCATATCCCTACACCTTATTACAACCCTTTTGTAAAGTCCTCTTTGATAGTTTATCTTAGGTGCTTACGCCTAGTGGAGAAGGTTTTCGATCCTTTCCCAAGCCTACGGTAATCTATTTGCTATGACAGGTAGTGAGAGATATTTTCCGTTTTCATTTATGAGATATAATTCTATGACACCTGAGAGATGTGAGTATCTAAACACTACTTGTGAGGTGCTAGTGTGTAATCTCCGTGCTTATTATGATTGAAGTGGAACGATTATTTGTTGTAATTACTTTTATATTAGCGTTAAATGACCCCTAACTTGTATTTTGATTAGAATAAAAGCGCATTTGTTTGAGGACAAGCAAATCTCAAGTGTAAGGGTATTTGATGAGGCGAAAAGTGTACCACTTTTTGGGGGTCATTTAAGCCCTAAATCGTATTTATTTGATCAATTATTGCCCTAAATCGTTCCTTTTGTCATTTTAGGTACTTTGGAGAGAAATTCTAGAAAAGGAAGCATTTTGGGATGTTTTTGGAGCATTAAAGTGAAGAATTCGACAAAGTGCTAAAGTCTGATGAATAGTACCCGTGACGGCGTCAAGGCTATAACGTGACGCCGTCAAGCCTTGATAGGCCAGAACGGTTTATAACGTGACGGCCTGGTGACGGCGTCAAGCTTATACCTGATGGCCATAACGTTATATGTGCTGACGCCGTCAGAACCCCTTGGACAGCAAGTTGCCTATAAATACAGCCTCATAACTTCATTATTTTCAAGCCCCAAACCCTAAATCCGATTCTAGGGTTAGGGTAGGTGTTTTTCCAGTAGATTAGAAGGCTTATTTCATTACTTTATCATCTTTGATCATTGATTTGATCATCAAAGAGTGTGGAACTTGTGTGGAACTTTTTAGAGAGAAACCCTAGACGATTTTTGCAGCTTTTTTAAGGTTTTTATACCCTTGGATCTCTCATGTTACATTGAAGATAAGTAATCAATTAATCATTCAATATGTCTATGTGTTGTTTGATTCTACCTTGTTCTTGTCTTTTGTTTAACATGCTACGCTAGATTTTCTTTGTGTTTGCTTAGATCTAATGAAACCTAACTATTAATTATTGATTGAATGGTGTGTTATTAATTGTATTGGATGGGTGATTATCGATGTTAGGCTTAAGAAAACTGGCAGACTTCCGGTTGGTAACATGCTTGAACATCTTAAGAAACATGAACCAATGTGTACTAAGGTTATTTTGATTGTATTTAATGCATGAGTGAATTCTAGTGATCCCATGTTAAGAGCTTCTTAGCCAGCTCAACATAGGAGTGAAGTAGGATCTCATAGAGTTAGGGGAAGTCCGTACACACCCCTACGAATGGTATTAAGGAATACAATCCGTCATCCACGCAATTAATACACACTAATCAATCAGTAAAAGATAGTTAGGGACTAAGGAAATCTAAGTAAACACACTTCTCTCCATTATAGTTTTCACAACCATTTACTTTTTTGTTATTTTATTTTATTTGCATTAGTAGTTATTTGGGTTAGTTGACTAGCAACTAATTCCGCCCACTCTTCCAAAACCCGAGATTTTTACTTGCTTTCCATAAAATATAAAAATACAAAAAGAATCTTCCCTCACCCCTAGACCTATTAGAGTAGTTTTTCAATCCTAACGACACTATTCCCGCAGAGAACGATCAATCCCCCGGTACTTGCCACTACACTATACTACATCGGTCAGGTACACTACCTGGTGGGGTTTGCAAGCTTCTCAAGATCCCTTGAGAGGTAAAACCCTAGTGCGTGGTCGCAATCCCGCGCATCACCCGTCTTAATGATTGGGTTACCTAAGAAGTATAATGTTTCGGGGTCATTGAATAAATCCTTATGGTACGCCCGTTCTTCCTTAGTGGGTAACCTATTGAAGTAGTCCTCTTCATTGTCTACTTCTTGTACTTCACTTATTTTAACTTCCTTATCAACCTCAACTTCCTTAACCTTATCCTTAGATTCAATTTCTATTCTAACCTCATTCTTGTCACTTTCTTCCTTATTCTTATCGATTGGCTTAA
Source organism: Artemisia annua (assembly GCA_014162995.1). Lineage (NCBI taxonomy): Eukaryota > Viridiplantae > Streptophyta > Magnoliopsida > Asterales > Asteraceae > Artemisia > Artemisia annua. The sequence continues at coordinate 22,070 of LBNU01036379.1, read as the reverse complement.
TAGTGACGACATTGACGAAGTGGACATGTTTGGATGAAGAAGGGTCTTTGACTTGGGGTCCGCTATTTGTGTTTCTAGCGTCCTTATGTGGAGGTGATAGCACTTGGTTATTGAGGGCTTTCAATAAGTTGTCAATTTTATTGGTCATCTCCGCTTGTTGTTGGTTAAATTCGGATTCGAACCTAGCTATTCGAGCTTCTTGAGATGCCATAAACTTGGACATCAATCCTTCAAGATGATTGGTACTACCATAGTTGTTGGAAGGATTGTTATTGAAAGTGCGGTTTGGGGATGAACCGCTTGATTGGAAACGATTAGGTGGGTTAGAAGAATTGTTTTGGGGCATGTTTTGGTTTTGTTTCCACCTAAAGTTTGGGTGATTTTTCCAAGATGGGTTGTAGGAATCACCGTAGGGGTTTGGCTCGGGTTTGAAAGTGTACTACTTGTCTCCTGCTCCATCGGTACGCGAGGATGCGTAGTCCGCAAAAGCTTGTTCGGGGAGTTCCATGCAATCACGAGTGTCGTGGGGACCACTACACAATTCGCACGAAGAAGTGATTTTGTTCACTTGACTTGAAGGTTTAGGAGCCTCATAGGATTTCATAAGAAACTTGCCTTGGTCTTCAAGTTCTATGATCCTACGGTCAGAAGTGCTCGAATTGTTCGAAGGCAAAGATATTGCCTTGACCGTTTTATTCAAATCACGGGGATCATTCCAACTTTCGTTGTCATAAAGAGCAAGATCTTCTTGGAGATCCCATGATTGTTCCGCACTTAGATCACGTAGCTTACCACCGGCCGCTTGGTCAATGGTTTGCCTCGTGGGGAGATTGATATGGTTATAGAAGATTTGGACTTGGAGCCAAAGGTCTATGCCATGGTGAGGGACCTGTTGAAGTAAGTCCTTGAATCGAGTCCATACCTCGTAAAGGGTTTCACCTTGGTGTTGTTGGAACATCAAGATATCATTCCTTAGCTTGGTATTCCTTCCCGGTGGGAAAAACTGAGCAAGGAAACGAGTTGTGAGATCATCCCAAGAGGTGATGGATCCTGTGGGTAGACGCTCTAGCCACTGACTAGCATGGTCTCACAGAGAGAATTGAAAGAGACACAGTCGGGTCGTCTCTCGAGTTTCAACATCAAGGTCTATGGAATCTACGATCTTAAGAAAGTCCTTGAGGTGTTGATTAGGATCTTCGGAACGAAGTCCATGGAATACACATCCGCTTTGCACCAACCGGATGGTGTCGGATCGCAAGGGAGACACATTGGCTCCTTGAGTGAGCTCAATGGTGTTTCGATAGCCTTGGTGGCTTGGACGGGAGTATTCTCCTAAAGTGCGGCTCTAGGAGGTTGGTTTGGTTGTGGTGGTGGGTTGTTGGTATCAAGGATATTACCACCTTCCATGATGTCGGATGGTAATGGTTACGAACAAAGACACGAAGAAATAAGATAGGCTAAAGAAAAACCTAGAAAAATAAAATAAAAATCTCACTAGAAAGGAATCTAGCGAGTAGACTTAATAAAATAAAGATTCAACATAAACAATAACTATCCCCCGGCAACGGCGCCAAAAACTTTGATGCGCGGGATTGCGACCACGCACTAGGGTTTTACTTCTCAAGGGATCTTGAGAAGCTTGCAATCCCCACCAGGCAGTGTACCTGACCGATGTAGTATAGTGTAGTGGCAAGTACCGGAGGATTGATCGTTCTCTAGGGGAATAGTGTCGTTAGGATTGAAAAACTACTCTAATAGGTCTAGGGGTGAGGGAAGATTCTGTTTGTATTTTTTTTTAATTTTTTGAAAGCAAGTAAAATCTCGGTTTTGAAGGAGTGGGCGGAATTAGTTGCTAGTCAACTAACCCAAATAACTACTAATGCAAATAAAATAAAATAAACTGAAAGTAAATGTTGTGAAAACTATTTTGGAGAGAAGTGTGTTTACTTAGATTTCTTTACTCCCTAACTATCTTTTACCGATTGATTAGTGTGTATTAATTGCGTGGCTGACGGATTGTATTCCTTAATACCAGTCGTGGGGGTGTGTACGGACTTCCCCAACTCTATAAGCTCCTACTTCACTCCTATGTCGAGCCGGCTAAGAAGCTCCTAACATGGGATCACTGGAATTCGCTCATGCATTAAATACAATCAAATAACCTTAGTACACCTTGGTTCATGTTTCTTAAGACATTCAAGCATGTTACCAATTGGAAGTCTGCCAGTTTTCTTAAGCTTAACATCGATAAACATTCATCCAATATAATCAATAACACACCATTCAATCAATAATCAATAGTTAGGTTTCATTAGATCTAAGCAAACACAAAGAAAACCTAGCCTAGCATGTTAAACAAAAGACAAGAACAAGATAGAATCAAACAACACATAGACATATTGAATGATTAATTGAATACTTATCTTTAATGTAACATGGAAGATCTCAAGGTAAAAAACCTTGAAAAAGCTGCTAAAATTCGTCTAGGGTTTCTCCCTAAAAAGTTCCACACTAATGACTAAAAATTATGAGAATATATATAGAAAAACATATCTGACGGCGTCACGTTGTAGCCTTGACGCCGTCACCTCGCCGTGCTTAGGGTTTCTTGATGGCCTTCTTGACGTCGTCCCCTTTTAATCTCCCAAAATCCATTCTGGCCTATCAAGGCTTGACGGCGTCACATCCATGTTTGACGCCGTCAACGGTACTATTCCAGCAGATTTTAGCACTTTGTCGAATTCTTCACTTTTATGCTCCAAAAACGTCCAAAATGCTTCCTTTTCCAGAATTTCTCTCCAAAGTACCTAAAATGGTAAAAGGAACGATTTAGGGCAATATTTGATCAAATAAATATGATTTAGGGCTTAAATGACCCCCGAAAAGCGGTACACTTTTCGCCTTATCAGTAATACCGATAAACGGGCTAATACTATTGATTCGTTAGCAAGTAAGTTTATTGAAAATAATGTGACGAGCATTCAATTTTTAATCAATAATTATTACTACACTTTGTTGGTGCATTTCAATATTTTTGCTCTTAATGTAGTTTTCTGTCTTGCGGTGTGTTAATGTCGCTTTCTTAATTAAACGTCTTAGAATATTGCGTGACTTTGATATTTGATATGACTGTGTAAATTATGTCGATGTTACATATTGAAAATGATAATATATAGTAAAAATATCTTCACACTATCATCTTAACATTGAGAATCTTCTAAATCGAAGAAGTATATAAAGGAGAAGAAAATTGTGTTTAGTCTAATTGTGTTAAGTTAAATGTCGGGTATATTGATTGAGTGGAGCGGGTTTATGATTCGGACTTAGGTCATTGGATCTGATTTTTTATTATACGAATTATAATTTATACTCTTAAATATACTAATTACTTTAATGTCTTATGTTTTTATAGTTTTGTTAGAAAGAAAATTTGTATTATAGTTCCTTTTAATAATGTAATTTATTTGAACAACGAAGTCCGTCTTTCACAAAAAATGAGAGTTTCAAACATGAACAAAAAAATAGTCTCGAACATTATGAAAAAAACAATTAGATCCAACCTGTGTGCATTGCATGGGTCCTGAGGCAGTCCAAACCTGTGTGCATCGCACTGGATGAATATAAATGGTCTCTAACATTAATATCATCGCTTCATATTTAAAATAATTTATGTAATACATATTAAAAAATTACATGTGAGGAGACTCTTTTCAATTTAACATCTTGAAAAATTCATATTACTCTTCTAATGTGAAGAAACTATTTTAAATACTGAAATATCCTTTATGTCACGGATAAATCGTGTGTATAACCTCGATAATGTTCATGCCATGCTTACAAAAGTTGTGATACCATCACAACTTACAAACATAATGACGAAAATAAGTACCGCACATTATATTATGACCAATTAGATAGAGCCCGTGTGCAATGCACGGGTCTGAAACATAAAGGACGGGTCTTTAGAAAGGCACTAGATATATTGATCTATAACATCAAACTAGACTAATATACATATATATATTTTCATTTCTTTCGGCTAATAAATCAAAAGTATTGTTCATATTTAAAAAGTTATAAGCCGAAATTGAAACCTTATAAAAATAATAAAAAAAAAGGAATCACGTACCAAGAAATATTAACTATATACAATTTCGTAATTCGAACAAGTATATTAATGTTTGGGTAAAATGTTTGACTAATGGATCATGGGCTGTTATTTGTAAGGAATAATTTTATGTGTGCATCGCACAGTTTCTGAATAGAAAAAAAAGTAAAGAAACACAACAACAAAAACTAAACTTTAAAATCATAGTCAATAGCAAAATGGATACTTATATTTATTTCAATATCAAAAACATGTAGACAAACAAAACTCAAAATCTAAACAGAAAAGTCACCAAACAACTAATTAAACTCATTCATTTTAATAGCATTAGCTTCTTCCTCACGGACACCAGCTTTCGCTTGAGAAAACAATTCTGCTAACTTTTCAAGCAATACCCGATGCCTCTCTTGAGTCTTTCTCAAAGCTTCTAACGTATCCACATCTTGAAAAAAGTCTCTTCACATATACTCTTTTAATGTCAATAAACTATTTTAAATGTGTGTCATGCTTATAAAACGTGTGATACCATCACAACTTAGATATATAATGACGAAAATAAGTACCGAAGATTATGCTATGAACATTTATATACAGCACATTAGCAACGCACGGGTCTGCATGTTACAATTAACTATGAAAAAACGTTAGATACATAATGACGAGAATAAGTGCCGAAGAATACACTATTAACACTTATATACATCCCCTGTGCAACGCACGGACTAGTTTAAATTATAAAAAATGGATGTCATTGAATTTTTTTTTTACATATTAATTAATCTACTTTATTATTATTATTATTATTTTCAACACGAATATGAGTGGCTGAGATATGTTACTTAATATGTTAGAAACTTTTGGTATGTAAAATAAGTAAATAACTCTTCTCTAACTATAGAGTCTTATTTTTTTAAGAACTGGGATTCAACTGATCAAATGGTTGATAAAACTAAGCTAACTATAAAATGGGTCAAATGGGTAGAAAGCGACCAAGTGTTCTTTATGCAAATAATCTCTTAAATCATTTTGTTATTACAGCAATACTCAATGCACTATATATTCAACCAAAACCAGAGTAAAATATTTTGGTTTGACTCGACTGTTGACCCATTTTTGGTTTACTACACTACTATTACCGGCTTGGATCTCAAGTTAGAAGCTCGTCCTCTAAGCTTTGACCTATGAATTTTGGGATCGAAAAAATAGCAAGATCAAGCATTGTCCTATATGTTCTCATGACTTGGAATTTTATCTACAAATTAGCTTTATTTTACTTAATTAAGTGGAAATCCAACACAGCTCTCATGATTAAACACTTGTAAGTGTATTTTGTAACAAAATCAGAATCATAGCCCTATTTATATGTATACACAGATGAAGAACAAGCACACGAGATACCCTTAACCAATTTTTAATTAAACACCTAATAAAGCTATTACAAATTGACGAAAGGAGAATTTGTAGCATCCCCTTCACCTCTATTTATAGAGATGAGGGGGCAAGAATTCTCCTACGTCGAATGGGAAACTACCATATAACCGACCATATGTAGCCTTTCCTTGACTTACAAGTCAAGTAAACGAAACCTAGCTCTAGTATAATCCTAACCTATATTACAACGTACATTTGAACCGCTAATCTATGTTAAGTTTGCTCCTAATATACTACACATTTATTTAATATACTACACATTTAGTTTCCTCCTGAACCCGTTCAACTTTCAACCTATACAAAAATCTCCTTTTGGCCCACCCATTTTGTCACCTCTTGTTGCTTCTCCTGTGATGTTTGCTTTTATGCGGTGTTTGCTTTTATATGTTTAGGTTCTTTTCTCTTATGTTCCTTGTTTGATGGTTCATGCCTTTCTGCTTTGCTTGCTTGTTTTTGCCTTTGATATTTTGTGTGCCTATACTTGTTTGCTCTCTTGCTCCTTGCATTTTTTTTATGTTCTCTCTCACTCGCACATTTGCACTTGCTGGAGGCCTCCCTAGAAGCAGTCGCTCTACTCACAGGTTTATCCTGGGGTTGAGGTAGGATCTGTCTACATTCTACCTCTCCATACTTTGCTTTGGCGGGATTGGCTTTGTTTTTGTTGTTGCAGCTTTGAGAGTTTAAAGTTTTCTACACGGTTTCCATCTTTTATCTTGGCCTTGGTTATACTTTGAATTTAAGGGTTATTTTTGTGGTTGGTGCAGTCGGATGACTAATACTGTCGCTATATGTATCTCTTTCAGTTAAACAATAAAGTTACTGTACATGTAAAGTTTACGTATATAAATTAATGAAATATGTCCGGATTCGAACACGAGACTTTGGGATTGCACACATTACGTATGAGTTTCAATGTTTTATAAATACATCCCCATAAGGTTATAAATACATCCCCATGTATTCATCCTTTGGTACACTTGATTTCAATAGAAGACCAAACTTCTTCTTTTCTCCTCTCTTGTTCATAGTTGACGAGTGAAACCCCATGTAAAGGATTTACGAGTGACCTTGAACATTACAAAGTGTTTGGTAAATCTATTGTGATCAAGAACCTAGCTTTTCTAATTGAAACGCTACGAGTACGTGTGTTCGAGAACGAAGTGTTAGCATACTTTTGCTAACGTGATCTTGCCCTATTCGACTTCTCTTAGTCGATCCACCATAAACCCTAATTAGGGTTTATATAGTTCTTGATTCTTGATTTCTTATCTTACTAGAAATCACAAAGGTACTCATATTCTTTTATATCCAGTTAATTAAATCACATGTATTACGATCTTTACTTCCGCTGCATGCTTTGATGTTTACTTGTTTATTTTTATAAGTGTTTTGATTAATAAATTCCAACAGTGGCATCAAGAGCCGTTAATACATTGTAATTAATTACCGAAACACATAAAATTGAATTGTTTGTGATTATTACATGTTATGGTGTTCTATAGTTTTAAAAATTTTGTAAACCTTAAATTTTTAATATAGGTTGATTTCTATGTTATGTGATTAGTACGTTTGTTTTCATTAATAATACATTGTGTCCTATATTTGCATGTTTAAATCCATGAATAACTTATGTTATTCTAAATTGTCCGTTGTCAATCAATGATATGGGAATATCATTGAACTAAGACAAATATGACTTTTGGTAGAATATACTTAAAAGTATATTGATGTGTAGGACATGCCAAATTCACATGATATCCAATAGAATAAATAAATTGGATATATGACAGAAATCCCAACTACATGATTGTACTTTATGGATGTTGTCATTAAAAGTAAATCATGAATATTTATTCTCAGACTTGAGATACCAGATAACTGTTATGGATGTAGCTCATTTTCTATAAGATAGTCTAACGCTATCCGTAACTGGTGGTTATAAGGGCTATTTTCAAAAGTGATGCAAAGTTCATGGGTTATGCTTGTAGTCAAGAAAGAATTTGTTCCTTCAAATTTGTTTTGAAGTTTAATACTGCTGGGCCCCTCGTAGGGTTGACAAGATGTTTGCGTGCGCACGCCCAAGGTCTATCTGGAATACGTTCAGATGAGTTGGTAATCTTGCTCGATCATAAATAACGAGAAACAGAATAGTTAATTATGGAATGACTTAGATCCATTTCCATATTAACGTAGTATTAGAAACAAAAGGATAAGTATGATGATGAATCATCAAAGGTGGTTTTTTCCAGGAAACCATACTCGTGATCGTTCTGGGGACATTGGCGTGTTAAAGCTAGACTAACCAATGTCATTATTACATTAATGTATATCCGAGTGGGAGCTGTAAAGTTTACGTATATAAATTAATGAAATATGTCCGGATTCGAACACGAGACTTCGGGATTGCACACATTACGTATGAGTTTCAATGTTTTAATAATTAATATATTAAGTTATGATTAATTATTAAATTCACAATAAACGACTAAAGAGCGTTCGGTAATTAATGGAATTGACTAACGTCAACGGGATACGAAGAAATTGAAACAAACCAAGTGAAGGTTCTAGAAATCCTTTCTTGGGCTTGTAGTGGCCGAAACTATGGAATCCCACATCGGAATCCATAGTAAACTTGATATCAACCATAAGGTTATAAATACATCCCATGTATTCATCCTTTGATACACTTGATTTCAATAGAAGGCCAAACTTCTTCTTTTCTCCTCTCTTGTTCATAGTTGACGAGTGAAACCCCATGTAAGTGATTTACGAGTGACCTTGAACATTACAAAGTGTTTGGTAAATCTATTGTGATCAAGAACCTAGCTTTTCTAATTGAAACGCTACGAGTACGTGTGTTCGAGAACGAAGTGTTAGCATACTTTTGCTAACGTGATCTTGCCCTATTCGACTTCTCTTAGTCGATCCACCATAAACCCTAATTAGGGTTTATATAGTTCTTGATTCTTGATTTCTTGTTCTTACTAGAAATCACAAAAGTACGCATATTCTTTTATATTCGGTTAATTAAATTACATATATTACGATCTTTACTTCCGCTGCATGCTTTGATGTTTACTTGTTTATTTTTATAAGTGTTTTGATTAATAAATTCCAACATTACATTGATTTATTCACATTAAAGATTGAAGAGCCACGAATGAAGGAACATGCTGTTTTCATAATATCTTGACCGAACCTTCGTATTTTGGCGCACTATTGGAATTTATGTGTTCTTGAAAATGACTGGCAGAAAAAGAAAATGTCTTGAAGCCAGATAACCAGTTGCGTGGCAGTGGTTTTAATCACCTTAAAGATCGAAGAACCACAAATGAAGCAACGTGCTCTTGTCATTATGTCAAGACTGAGCCTACATATTTTGGCGCACTATTGGAATAAATTTCCTTTTGAAAATGAAGGAAGAATAAAAACAAGTCTTGAAGCTCAATCTTTGTTACATACCTATTATACCAGTGGTGTAGCATATTCACAATAAAGCCTACATATTATCTTAGAATATAGTCTACATATTATGTCAATGCCATTTCAACAATGGAATCATCACTAAGTAAAGGAAAAAAAAGTAGTATGTGATTTTTCTTATCTATAATTTGATGTATAATTTCAAGTTAGAATCTACATTTTTTTTACTTAATGTAACATCATCTTACAGTTTGGTTTTTATTTTTTTAATAAAAAATACAGTAACATTTATTTATATATATATTTTTAGCTGGTTAGTTGTGGCTGTGAACAATCTGTATTTTATCTTTGGATTTTGGAATAGCAACATACTTTTTCAAATGTACTAATTTAGTACGTGTACAATTTTTCGTTCAACTTAATGTTACGTACTTTCATGTTTTGTTCTAATTTGCACCAACGTTTACAGGCTACCAGTTAAATTTCTATAAAACCGGAAAAAAGAGCCTACGTGGCATATTGAATACCTAAGTAAATTACATGGATCATCATTATGGTTTGTCCCAAATTGCTCTACTGTCCCGGTGGTTTCATATTGCATTGACTGTTATTGAACCCATAAAAATTTGAAAACTTTCTTTAGTTGTAACTATCCAAAAAATAAAAACTAGAAAGATTCAAAACAAATTAAAACAACCGGAAGTTTTTATAATTTTAAAAAAAACTTAAAAGCAATGAGGATATTTCAATTCTTTGGTATCATCCAAAGTAAAAGGTTTCAAAATTTTAGTCACAAGTTTTATAAAGTTAGTATTACAAAAAATGAATTTATTAGTTTAATTTTTATTTTAAAATACAAAAAAAAAAATCGTTTTTGCTTATTTGAATAAATTTTAAAGAAGACTTAAATTTTAGCTATAAATTTTAGTTTTGCTTTAAATATTCTTAAAATTATCAAAAGTTTCGGTTGTTTTATTAATCTTTCAAGTTTGTTAATACAAATAATGTCAAAAACGTCATTTGCATTATTCGGTGTCTACTAGTTTTGATAATCCCAAAATATAAATACACGTTACGTAAAACTATGACTAATAAGCTTTTAATCGAGAAAACTCATTTTCATCTTCAACATCACTTAAGGTATGTATAAACATCTATCAACTTGTGTGTGCGATCAAAGGATTTATTTTTCAACAAAACATCACATTTTCATGTCACAAAACATTTTTACAAAAGTATTTTTGTATAATTAAAAGAAATGTTTTATTAAGAAAATGAATTTAAATTTCAAATATGTAACAGCCATATTTCCCGCTCAAAACTGACAGGAATTTTTCACCAGATAAATTTTCACCACCTCAGGATAAAAAGAGGAGCATTTGTCGGGACGGTCCCTTAAATGGACTGACGGCCCCTCAGCGATAATGGACCGTCACATATATAAGGGACCGTCCACGCTCCTCCTGAAGCCTATAAATACAGAACTGTTCTCTTTCAGAAAACTCACCTCTTATGCACTAAAACTTTCTATATTCCTAAAATCATTCCAAATAATCTTCTTTGATCACATTAACGGGTTCTAAGTTGTTTACAAGTGATCACATTCATCCTTCCTCTAAAGTGCAAGAGAAGATCACTCGTAGTAGTCAAGAAACGAAGTGTTGAAGAAAAGTCTTTCTCTTATCAAATCGTTGTTACGTATCTCTTCTAAACCTCCATTCTTATATCTTGATTCTTGTATGTTGAGGCAACACGATCAAGATCTCCTAATGTTTTGATAATGACAAATAAACCTTCGAAACACATAAAACGTCAAACGGTAGCCTAATTCCCCGAATCCACATGTCTGCTGCTAGCGCGCTGCCCGCGCGCTGACGCGCCGGGGACGCGCCAGGAGACTGTATGGTTTCGGGCGAATTTTCAAAGTCGGCTTTCCCCTTACCCGACAAATGTGGATCTTTCAATTCAGGTATGAATATGTTATGTGCTTAATTGAGAACACTCGAAACGAGTTTTGAGATTAGAGAGATCCTATTTTTAAAGCACCCACTTTGGGAAAACGCCAACTCAAGATTTCTAACACTTGTCTCTAGCCAAGGCCTTTCTAAACTTAGGGAGCTTATATATTTCACGTAACAATACGTGAAAGCATCCATATGCTCATATCCCGTGCTTACCTCTTCTCTAATCACGTAACGAGTTTACTCCCTTATTGGTCAAATGAAGTCAAAGGTCACTTTGCGTAAACGCATCCTTTCCCACTTGGGTTATGCTTTACATATCGGCAAAGCACTTAACTTATTTGCATCAAGGTGTTAGTTGAGAACGTCGAGTCGTGGAAAGTCACGAGATATGAAACTATGGATTCTCGACGTATTGTTACTTGGGTATATAAGTAACTTATGATTTTTCTCAACCTATAATCTTAATTGTCAAATTTCTTTCTTCTTAATGACAATTAGATTATTTACTAATCTTCTCTTTATTTCTTTCTTAATATTCTCTTAATTATCTTTTTCAACAAATTACCACTTAAACCAAAACCACTTCTTACAAAACCATTTCCTACAAAACCATCAAACCCAAAACCACCTTTCACAAACCCTAAACCACTATTACCTCTTCCCCATACACTCTTACACACTCTTACATATTCGCTTACATATTCCCTACACACATCACCCTTTTGTACTTCTTGTCCCCCTCACACAAACTCCCACACAATATTCCTTTCACTTTCCAACACACACCTTTATTTTCAAATTACACACACTCCCCTCACATACCCTCTTCACACACACTTAAACATCCTTACATACTCTTACACATATTCTCACATACTCCCACACAAATTCAAATCACACACACTATAATTCAAAATACACACACTTCTCACATACCCACTTTACATTCAAATTACACACACTTCACTCACATACCTATCTTTACACACACTTATACATCTCATCCCTATACTCTCATATACAACTCATATCTATACCCATCACATCTAAACAACTCACTCTTCACATTCTCCCACACATCTAATTCAAAATACACACACTTCCCTCACAAACCTTCTTTTCATACACTTACACATTCTACCTTATACTTTCATAACCTTAACCCTTTCTCTCCAAGCAAAGCATATTCCCTTTGGAATATTCCTTTGTAACCCAACCATGGTTAGTCTCCATCTTTAACCCTAACCTCTCTTACCCAACCTTGGTTAACTATTAATCTAACCAACATGATCACTTAAACCTTCTCAACCCAACCATGGTTAACTTTCTAACTTAATCCTTTCTTACTTAACCATGGTTATCCTCTAAACCTTCTAAACCCTTTACTCTAACCACAATTACACTTTAACCCTTCCCTTGTGGAATATCCCATGGCATATTCTTTTCTCTCTTTCTATGTCATTTGAGGAATTACATTTACACCCCTTCCAAATTACCCTTTCTATCTTTTATACCCTTGGTAATTTGTTTTCTCTTTATCTACTTCACAAAACGTTTTTCAAATTGGCTATTTGAGTTGGTAAACCTTAGATTGATTAATGTTAAGGATTAGTGTGAAGTACAATTGGGGGTTTAGCATGGTATGGTATTTACAAGGTCAACACCCAAAGTTTTGGGAAAAATTTACAGGCCTCTAGCGCGCGCGCCGGGCTCGGTAAATTTTTCTCAAGTTTGGGTTTTGCCTATAAATACCAAGCCATGCCTCTTGTATTCCTCACCCCTTGCCATTATTCTTTCTCTCTATATTCTTTCTCTCTAAACACTCTCTTATCTCTCTATCTCTAATCTTGTGTTCTTGATTTTCACATAACATCTTTGAAAGAACACATTTTCTTTGCAAGGGAAGAATCACAAGAACCTAATCCACTCTTGTGATTGTGTAGAGGGTCTTCTTCTTATACCCTTTCTATTACAATCGAGTCTCTAGGTTAGGTTAGGGCTTGATTGTTAAAACAAACAATCTTATTCATTCATTTGTTTGTAAGGGAAGTCTTGTGTCTTTGTGACCAAGCCTAGATCATTGGGGATCTAGTTGGGGTTTGATACTTCCGGGTGGAAGTTTGGTAGTTGTCTTTGTGACACTTAGGTAAAGTCGAATCGTGAGATTCTTTTGGGTGGTTTCCGAGGGCGGAATACCGTTGGTGAGTAACTTCTTCTTTGTGAGCATCGATATTAGGGAATATCGGTGGAGTGAATTGTAACGGTTTGTAATCCACCGAAAGGATTATACTAGTGAATAGTATCGGTGTCGCGGATTCGCAACTGGACGTACGGATGGTATAAACCCCCCATCCCGAACCAATATATATCGTGGTGTTCTTTACTCGCTTTATATACTTTGGATTGTGTTTGTGCTAGTGGTTGTTCTTGTCTAGACCACTTAGTGTTCTTCTTGGCTTAAAGTTTTTAAACGTTCTAAAAGCCGAAGAAACCGTATTCACCCCCCTCTACGGTTCTACAATTGGTATCAGAGCGGAATGCTCAAGTTTTTGAGCGTTAAAACCTTCCCGAGAAGTCGTTTTAAGTCAAAAACTTCTTTTCCAAAAAATCTAAAATCCTAACTAAGATTTTTGGTAAAGTTGAGTATAGATACATGGCTCAAGAGAACTACGCGGAGGGGTGTTCTATGCAAAGACCACCTTTGCTAGAAACCAATGGGTTTTGTTTTTGGAAAACCCGATTTGAGACCTATGTTAGGTCCAAGGATCTTGACTTATGGGAGGTCATCCAAAATGGAGATTTTGTCTTCACAATGGTTGATCCAGAAACTAAGTTAATGATCGAAACGCCATACTCAAAGCTTAAAGAAGATGAAATGAAGAAGCTCGTAAAAAATCAAGAAGCCAAGATGATGATATACAACGCTCTACCTCGAAGGGAGTTCGAAAGAGTTCACGTGTGCAAAACCGCCAAGGAAATTTGGCACTCACTTATCATAACTCATCAAGGGAACTCACAAGTCAAAGATTGCAAGATTGACTTACTCATACAACAATATCAGAAATTTTCAATCTCCGATGATGAAACAATTGACAATGGCTACACACGATTCAATGCTATAATCACAAGTCTCACGGCTCTTGATTCTAGTTTTTGCAACAAGAATCATGTGATAAAGTTCCTCCGAGCCCTTCGAATCAAATGGCGTCCAAAGGTAACGGCTATTGAAGAAGCTAAGAATTTGGCCGAACTTCCTCTTGACGATCTCATTGGCAATCTCAAAGTTTACGAGATGATCCTTGAGAACGACAAAGCAAGTACCAAAGACAAGAAGGAGAAGGTTAAGTCTTTGGCTCTTAAAGCTAAAGTCACAGGTAGTCAAGCTAGTGATGATAGCGATGATCAAGATGGGAGTAACGGGGATGATGATTTAGACGACGAAGAATACAACCTCATGGAAAAGAACTTTCGAAGATTCTTTAGAAGAGGTGGCAACTTTAGGAGGGGCAATAGGTTTGGCAACCGAGGTTATGGTGGAAGAAACAACCTTGGTAGTAATAGAGGCGTCGAAAACAAAGTTGGCGAAAGCTCAAGGTGGACTCAAGGATGCTACAATTGGGGGGAAAAAGGTCACTTCATCAATGAATGTCCTAAACCCAAAGTGAACATGGCATTCGTGGGTGGAACATGGAGTGATAGCGAGGAAGAAGATCAATCAATAAATGAAGTCACTTGNCGAAAGCTCAAGGTGGACTCAAGGATGCTACAATTGGGGGGAAAAAGGTCACTTCATCAATGAATGTCCTAAACCCAAAGTGAACATGGCATTCGTGGGTGGAACATGGAGTGATAGCGAGGAAGAAGATCAATCAATAAATGAAGTCACTTGTCTCATGGCACAAGAAAAACTCGAGGTATCTCAAAACCCTTCTATGAAACAAACTTGATATTAATAACTTGCAAAAGGAGAATGAGAACCTAGTAAAATTTGACAACGATTTTAGAAAAATCTTTGAGAAAATTCTTAAGGAAAAACAAATCATTGAGCAAGAACGCGCTAAACTAAATGAAAGAGTCGATGAACTCGAAAGAGAAGTGATGACGTATAGTCTCCACTCGGGTCACGGGCCCGATTAGTAAACAATACTAACACTTAAGCCCACCACGAGCGGGCCACGATAATAATAATTGGACTACCAATTAGACGGTTTGGGCTCACGGGGCCTAAACCCAAAACTATTTATGGATTAAGATATAGGATATCTCCTAAATAAGGAGATATATATCAAATATCCGATATCGGTGGATACACCAAAGAGTGAGGAGCACGAAACCTTATCGGTTACGTGTATATAAATAGGGCATCATAGCTCTCGTCTAAGGTACGATTTACAAACCCTAAAACTCTTCACAAACCCTAAATTCGATTACTTACTCTCACGCCGGAGGATAATCGGGGGAGACAATCCCTCGATAAGCCTAACGGTGTTTGTTGCTTTCATAGTGCGCAGGTCCCCAAGCATTATCATCTAATTGATACGAGAACAGGACCCCAAACAAGGAACGCCCAACTTTTGTATCAACAAGTGGCGCCATCCGTGGGACCCTACACTAAGAACTAGGATGACGAAACACAAAAACACAAGCCAGCGGACTCCGCAGATGGACAAGACATGCGGTGACCCTCCAAGGAGGAACTACCCGGATCTGACCCTTAGGCAAACCACTGGGACAACCAGTGCGCCTGGTCAGCAGGAATTGGAATCAACCCCAATTGTCCCAACAGTGGAGTTGCCCGCTGCGACAACTCAAACCACCACGGTGGTCCCAAACAATGAGGATCTTCAGCGTACTCTCTTTACCACTCCTCACCAGACGGCAACTGCTGTGGACAACACAGCACCGCCAGGCGCACCTGACAAAGAGAGGAGGATTAACCTAGAAGAGAACATTACTGCGCTGGAAGAAGATACTCAAGGAGCAATGTTAAAAAATTTCGTATCACGAAATTTTGATACATTGAATAATCTCCTGCAAGAGGAGTCAAGAAGAAGGTCGAGTCATAACTTACACGCTCGACTTAACTTCAATGGAACGTCTCCACCGCGTTACCTAGAGCGCGAGCATAACGAGAGGCGCACCGATGTCCACTCTAGACTCGGTACACCATCTAATTCGCAGTACTCGGAGGAATACGAGGGTAATGGGCGACGCACACCCATTTTCTCTAGGCTAGGTAGTCGCAGAGTCCACGATAGAGTCGGACCACGGCGCTCACCAAGCGAAGGCTCTTCTAGATCTGGAAGCGGAAAAGCTTATGACAAATCTGGGAAACGATTTTCCCCAAGTGAAAGCCTTTCTAGCTCAGACTCCGATGAAAAACGGCGCAAGCGCTGTAAAAGAAGCGATTCTTCCTCAAGCAGTTCCTCGGACAATGAGGAAAAAGAAACGGGACACTGGAAGTCCAGAGGAAGGCGTCGCGAGTAAGAGGACGAGGACATATCCCTTCCTTGGCGTCGCCAAAAGGTTGATGCGTTCTCAAAGCGCATCAGCGATTATTCAGATAACAAGAAAAGGCGCATGCCTTCCAATGTTAAAACATATAATGGAACGGGTGACCCTGATGATCACCTAAAATTTTTCGAATCCGCTGCTGGCATCGAAAACTGGCTACAACCTGTGTGGTGCCATATGTTTAACTCCACATTGGTAGGGAATGCGCGAACTTGGTTTAGCAAACTTCCACGAAGAAGTATAAAAGGGTATGAAGAGTTGCGGAAAGCATTCCGCTTGAACTTCACACAAAGAAAGAAGTGCGCTAAGGACCCAGTAGAATTGGCCAGAATTAAACAGCGCCAAGGGGAGTCCACGAGCGCCTTCATGGAGTGCTTCAAAGATGAATGCATACACGTCAAGGCGTGTCCTGAAATACTAAAAATTTCAGGATTCATGAATGGGATCAACAACCAAGAACTTATCAAAAAATTAAATGATAAAGTTCCCCAAACATTCGACGAACTAATGAAGCGCACAAGGTCTTTCATTCAAGGAGAAGCCGCCGTCGCGGATAGCAAGAAAGCATATTCGAACTACAGGCCGCAAGAACAGTCAAGGAGACAATCCAATGACCATGGCGGCAATCGTAACAAAAGCTATCGCAATGATGGAGGCACACGGGGGAACGAAAAGTATACCCCATTGACAAAAACTCCTAGAGAGATATTCGCAACAGAGGGAGCAAATTTTCCTAAACCCCCACCAATGTGCACCCCCGAAGGAAAGCGCATAGGGAACGGGTACTGCGACTATCATGGACAGAAAGGCCACACGACGAATGAGTGTGTCCAGCTTCGCCAACTAATTGATAAATTAGTAAAAGAGGGCAGGATGGACCACTTAGTCAAAAACATTAAAGAATGGAAGGATAAACAAAGAACCGGAGATAAAAAAGAACCACCTAAAGACAAGGCGGACACAATTTACATGATACAATCATGGCAGCGCAAAGTCAAACAAAAGGTCAGCCAGAGGTTCTCTCCTAACGACGAAATTTCCTTCCCAAAGTTGACTGCGGACAACGCAGTGGCGGAGCCACTCACCATTGAAATATATGCGGGAGGTCACAATATCCACCGTATGTACGTTGATGGAGGAGCATCTGCGGAAATAATGTATGGACATTGTTTCAAAAGATTACGGCCGGAAATACAAAGCCAATTGATCCCTGCCACATCATCGTTAACAGGCTTCACGGGAGAAAAAATATGGCCAATAGGATAACTACGGCTACTAGTCACGGTTGGTAACAAGGAGCACTCCAAAAAAGCATGGATGAACTTCATGGTGATTAGATCTCCCTCGCCATACAATGGCATCATCGGAAGATCAGGAATATCACCTGTACGCGCAGTACCATCCACGGCACATGGAATGCTCAAATTCCCAGTAGAAGGGGGCATTGTCACCCTTTACAACAACGCTGTACCTCCCGAGGAATGTAATACAGTTACATGCGAAGCAACGAACATTCCGGAACATGGTGCAGCCGAAATCCCAAACTTGAAAGTGGCAATACACCCTGATTACCCTGAAGAACAGGTGTCAATTGGAGGTTCGCTATCAGATAAAGGGAAAACGGCTGTATGCGCACTCTTGCAGAAAAACCTGGATGTCTTCGCATGGGAGCCAAAGTATATGACTGGCGTACCTAGGTCAATCTCAGAGCACAAACTACAAATCCGACAAGGATATCCGCCAATAAGGCAGAAGAAGCGTGGCCAGGCCCCAGAGCGCGCGAAAGCCATCCTGGAGGAGTCTACTACCATGATTGGTTATCTAACCCAGTCATGGTAAAAAAGAGCGATGGCAGTTGGCGAATGTGCGTGGACTTCACGGACCTCAACAAAGCATGCCCTCAGGACTGCTACCCACTACCAGAAATAGACTGGAAGGTAGAATCCTTATGTGGATATCCTTTCAAATGCTTCTTGGACGCATACAAAGGATACCACCAAATCCAAATGGCTAAGGAAGATGAGGAGAAAACAGCATTCCATACGAGCCAAGGCGTCTATTGTTACACAAAGATGCCTTTCGGGCTAAAGAATGCGGGAGCTACCTACCAGCGCTTGGTAGATAATGCATTCGAAAAGCAAGTGGGTCGCAACTTGGAGGTCTACGTTGATGATCTGGTTATAAAAAGCCATACTGAAGATGAAGTAGTGCGCGATATTGAAGAAACATTCAAAACACTACGGAAAATCAATATGAAGCTAAATCCTAAGAAGTGCACTTTTGGCGCTACAGAAGGCATGTTCCTAGGATACTTAATAGAACCAGATGGCATCAAGCCATGCCCTGAAAAGACTGAAGCAGTCATACAACTTCCTTCACCACGTACGCTAAAGGAAGTCCAATCCTTGAATGGAAAATTGGCCGGTCTAAACAGATTCCTATCCAAGTCAGCGGACAAGTCACTACCACTATTTAAAACACTCAAGAAGTGCACAAAAAAGGGAGACTTTCGCTGGACTACCGAAGCAGAGGAAGCGTTTCAGCAGCTCAAACAAACAATAGCAGCGCTCCCCAAGTTAGTTGCACCCCGACCAGGGGAGGAGTTGATAATGTACTTATCCGCAACTCATGGGGCAGTAAGCGCAGTATTATTGACGGATAGGAACTCAGTACAAACACCTGTATACTTTGTCAGCAAGGCGCTCAAGAAAACGGAGATTAACTACAGCCCAATGGAAAAGTTAGTACTGGCACTGGTATTCGCAGCCAAGAGATTGCGCAGATACTTTCAGGCACACCCCATAGTGGTGATCACCGACCAACCCATAAAGCAAGTCATCTCCAAACCAGACGCGTCAGGCCGATTACAGAAGTGGAGTGTACTACTAGGAGAACATAACATCTCCTACAGACCGCGCACCGCAGTCAAAGGACAAATACTCGCGGATTTTATCATCGAAAAGCCAGAAAGCGAGGATATAACTCAACCACCCAAGGTGGAACTACAAGAACCATGGATCCTGTTTACGGACGGATCTTCATGCGTAGATGGCTCAGGCGCAGGGCTCATTCTTACCAATCCAGAAGGAATGGAATTTACATATGCCTTGCGTTTTGAATTCACTGCCACGAACAACGAGGCAGAATACGAAGCCCTAATCGCTGGACTACGAATCGCAACACGAATGGGTGTACGCAACCTAGAAGCAAACGTAGATTCCCGTTTAGTGGCCAATCAAGTGTCCGGAGAATACGAGGCTAAGGAGGAAAACATGATCCAATACCTTGAAAAAACAAAATCCTTAATCCAAGGATTTGACAGATTCACAATAACACAAGTCCCTAGAGGGGAGAACAAGAAAGCAGACGCATTGAGCAAAATTGCGTCTACAAGTTTCGCACATCTGTCAAAACAAGTATTGGTCGAAATCCTAAAAGACAAGTCAATCTCCGAGATGGAAGTATCCACAGTTATAGAAGAAGAAGGCCCTACATGGATGACCCCTATTGTGGACTTCATCAGCAAGGGTATATTACCCCAAGAACAGAAAGAAGCTCGACGAATACGGCGCACAGCGCAGCGATTCGAGCTTAGAGATGGCGTCTTATACAGGCGCTCATTCTTACAACCATGGCTTCGGTGTGTGGGACCCCTTCAGGCAGATTACGTACTTCGAGAGATCCACGCTGGTTCATGCAGTATGCACTCAGGACCACGGTCTGTTGTGGCGCGAGCGCTAAGGTCAGGATACTACTGGCCCACTATGCACCGAGATGCACGAGACTTGGTACGCAAATGCAGCGACTGCCAAGTTCACAGACCTATCCCGCGCCGTCCACAGCATGAATTAACACCGATAACATCACCATGGCCATTCTACAAATGGGGAATAGACATCGCTGGACCATTCTCTGTTGCCGCGGGTGGATTGAAATTCCTCATTGTGGCAATAGATTACTTCACCAAGTGGATTGAAGCAAAAGCAGTGGCTACAATCACGGGCAACCAAGTCAAGCGATTCGTATGGGATAACATCGTATGTCGCTTTGGATTACCTGGTGAAATCATCTTAGATAACGGAAAACAATTCCGTGACAATCCGTTCAAAGATTGGTGCGAACAGCTAAACATCAAGCAACACTTCGCGTCAGTAACTCACCCACAAACAAATGGTCTGGTTGAACGCGCGAATAGAAGCCTGGGCGAAAGAATCAAAGCGCGTCTGGACAGACACAAAGGAAGATGGGTAGAAGAACTATCACATGTTCTCTGGGCGCACCGAACTACTATCAAGGTTAGCAACGGAGACACTCCCTTCTCTTTGGTCTATGGAACAGAAGCTGTCATACCAGCTGAAATTGGAATGCCAACTATCCGTACTGCGGAAGTTAATTCTGCAACCAATGATGATGAGCGGCGTATAGACTTAGATCTATTGGAAGATCGACGGGAACGCGCAGCAATACGCGAAGAAAAAGCCAAGT
>LBNU01036377.1:3019-13869 GCA_014162995.1 Artemisia annua | reverse complement strand
AAAGATTGTTTAGTGATGAACAACAAGACGAAGAATTATTCGACACCGACAAATACATCGTCTCACCTTCACACTCACTTCAAAAACAGTCATCTTCAAAGGATCCTGTTCCCAATGGTACTCCTCCAAGGGATCCTTCTCCTCCTCCATCCGAATCTGAACATGAGTCATCTTCAACATCATCATCACACCACTCATCTCCACCACCATCAAAGATAACATCAAAAAGCAAATCGATCAAGAAAAAAGGAAGCTCATCCACCGCCACTTCATCACAAAAGATTAAGCAAGCTGTTGCTATGACAAGGAAAAAGAAGCAAGACACACAATTGCAGGATGGAGATCTAAAAGGCCAAGTTCTGAAGTTATCAAAACAGGTCACAACATTGACTAATTAAGTCAAGGATCTCAAAGAGTCAACTGCTCTAGTTAACAAGCTCCTGCAAGCTGACATGAGTGGAATGATAAAGTCGTACACTGAAGAATATCTCAACGACAACCTTGTTGCAATCACCACTCCAGCAGTATCAGAACTTCTTCAATCAATTCACACAGAGTTGAACACCAGGATTAAGCACAACATGGAACAAATGCTTCAGTCAACACCTTTCTATCTCCGAACCAACAGGGCTCCACCTGCACCAACTGATCTTACAACTGAGCAACTACAAGCCTTGTTAGCTGCAAAACTCAGAGATAAAGAGGAAAAGACTTCTGAAGAATCAACGATGTTTGAGGCATTGAAAGCCATTGCCTCTAAAGAATCATGCAAGTAAGCAGCTGGTAAACACAAACGACCAAGGAAAGATGATGATCCTGATGTCGATCCCAAACGCAAGAAAACAAGGACACCAAAAGAATAATCATCTTCATATAAGCCNTCAGAGATAAAGAGGAAAAGACTTCTGAAGAATCAACGATGTTTGAGGCATTGAAAGCCATTGCCTCTAAAGAATCATGCAAGTAAGCAGCTGGTAAACACAAACGACCAAGGAAAGATGATGATCCTGATGTCGATCCCAAACGCAAGAAAACAAGGACACCAAAAGAATAATCATCTTCATATAAGCCACATAAGTCTTCCAAGGCTCCACAACAAAACAGCATGCACCAGCCTCAGGATCCAGTCCAACACAATCAGAAGAACCTTTCATGCTTCAAACAGTTGACACTCAGGAAGAACCCGCATCATCCATTCACGAATCACACATTCCTGAATTTCAAGCTGGACCATCACCAAAATCGAAGACCAAAGAGAAAGGAAAGTCTACGAAGTCTAAAAAGAAGAAGAAGAAGTCTACACCATTCTCCTGGCTAGATGTCGAAGAAGCTCCGAAATCTGATTGGTTGACAGAAATGATCAAGTCACAGCCTAGACTTGAATCCGATGAACCACTCCCTGGAAATACTTTGCAGTATACTCAAAGTATAATGACGGGACTTCAAGTTGATAAGTTGAATAAGGCTGAACTCAAAAGGATCAATCGTGAAGCATTTGACTTTCTTAAGAAAAGATCGGGAAACAAAGTTGAACTCGAGTATCACATGGAGAATATTGCCTACGCCTTATCCGGCACGTTCGACTGACTGAACCCTGAATCCAACATCGACACCCAAAAGAAAGACAAGATACCTTACTTCACCGACTGGACAAAACCATTGCCTCTTATAGGTTTTCCAGAAAAACCTAAGATCCCTTACCGCTACTTCTTCAACAACGATCTCCGATATCTTCAACATGCTCATGAGACCTCCAAAGAATGATATGCATCCTCACTGACGATTTCCATTCCAGCTGCTAGATACGAATTACCTGACATTGAAGAGACAACACCATTATTCAGCAAATCAGTTGTGACATACAACAAGGAAGCTCTTCTTGGTATTCAACACTGGCCAGAGAAACGTAAACTCGGTTACACCCACAGACCACATCTAACAACAAGTGAGAATGTGAAGCATCCGCTTCGTATCGTTGCTATCATGGAAATCTTGGAGGATCGAAGATTCAGCTACACTTTCATGTGCGAAATCATCGTCAAGAGACTGGATGAGAAGCAGTACAAGTTTTGTGAAGCAGACTTCCCAGATCTCAACCTGAATGACATCGAAGATATGTATTTGGAAAAGGTTCAAGGAAAAATGCTAAACTTCCTAAAGGACACACAATACAACTTCATCGCGTCTCTACTTCTCTACATCTGACGATTGATAGTTCAAGAAAGAGTGGAAGATCTTCAGCTGGGCATTGAAAGTTATCAGAATAACATCAACCTAACCAAACAACAACTCACATTTCCTGAAATTCAAGGATCATCACAGTATACTCTTGTACAACAACCATCGTTTGGAATCACCTACCTCAACAAGAGGAATCATCTCCGCTTAATGAGGTTCGATGAAATTCAGAAGTTCTGTGATGACACACTACGAAAAGTTCGTGATGGGTTGGCTGAAAGATTGATTGATGAGAAGAAGAGGTTACAGAAAGGTGAAGAGACTAGGTGGAAAGCTAATGGATGAAGAATGATTCGAAACTTTGTTCACACGATTGAAGAAAGGCTGTACCATCGTGAGCAGATCTGGAGATTGGAAAGCTACATAGGTGTTCGACCTTCATTTCCGGTCTTGACATTCAGACGACCTGATCCTCAGTTTACAGACTTTGATGCTTAGCCTACTGATGAACCTTAGCATCATTGTTTCTGGTATTAACATTTCAATATTTTCAATATATTTTGATTGATTTGTGATTACTACGGCTTGTGCACACATAACAGTGTACAACCCCACCTTGTACTTAAAGGACCCTGTGGTACGCATCAGTGCTACAATCCTCACATAAGGAGCGAAAGCTTCTTACTTTTGAGTAGAATTAACAAACTTTTCATGATTTCTACAATTCTGCTCAAAAGACAAGTATTTCACCTCAATAAGTAGTCACTTGTTGAGGGGGAGTACTTGACCAAAAACATCGTTCTAAATCTTAAAGTCTTGATTAATTTCTCCTCATAAGACTCAAAAAGGCATATTTTAATCAAAAAGTTTACAAAAACAACATTTGATATGCTATTTTTGAGGGGGAGAAGATGAAAAGTGATTAAAATATGATGTCAAAAGTTTTATCTTGTGCGAGCTCGACTCAGAATTGACCCACGAATTGACGAAACAACAAATGTTAGTATTCGAAAGGATTTATCCGAGTAGAAAGTACCGTTTCGAGAAACTCTTTCTAGACGTTTACTTTGACGGGTCTAACTTCCTTTTAGGAATGTTAACAACTTCAAGTTAGTTATTAGGGCTAGTTATCACCTAAAAACTGATAATGTATCCCTTTAACTAAGCAACGTAAACGTGTCCCTCGGGTACATGTCTATTAAGAGTGGATCAATTCAAAAGTGCCAACTCTTCCCGCATATGCAAATTTCTGAAAACATTCATAAGCATATGTGGAGGGGGAGTCTTTCATAAGAAATCCAAAACCTCAAAGTGTTAACAAAAAGTTTTATACTCATAAACACTTTGAGAGATTTTCAATGATTTGGTTCAAAGGCATCAATAGGATAGTTATGGAGTTACAAGGTGACTAAGGATAGGAATAACCGTCCTATGATCCGCCAGAACCGGAGGTATCTACCCAAGGACATCACCAATAGTTAGAAAATAGAAGTCCTTAGGTATGATATGATAAAAGGAGAAAGGAATGAAAGGAGAAAGAAGGGGTTGAAGAATTAAAAAGAAAATGAATGAAAAGGGTGAAAAGAAATAGCCCTCCACTTGTTCAACCTTAGGTCAGACACCGGGTTCAATTCACATGCTACTGGTCGTTGCTAATGCGACACCGGTATTGCATATAAAGACGTCATGGACCCAGTGACGCAATGCACCTAAACCTTCTTAGCCACTCAAGTGTCTCTCAAAAGATACTTGTTTCATTCTCCCGGAGAACCCTGCATAATCTATTGACCATTCACTAAGAGTGTGTCGATATTGAAAAGGAGGTACTCTGCTCCACACCTCCGATGACCAAATTGTGCACAAATCGAGTCTAGAGCCACGAGATACATCAAAGATCTCCTAGGAACACATAATACTTCTACACTAGTGTCTTACATCATTGGACACTAAGTGTAAACTATCAAGTCCTACGCAGATCTTAGCAATCTGCCTTGAACGTTCATGAGGGATATACTTATGTATTTCTCGAATGATTGAACGGAAATCCTGCCAGGGTCAACATCAAACAGCCCTGACAGCAGGTCACTTCGGTGATTCCTTGTGGATTACTCTTAGTGTTTACGATGGTTCCAAATGGTCTACAGTCGTGGGGTGATCTCCAGCGACTCACCTAATCGTAGGTGTACTTATGTATGTCTATGTAATCCCTCTAGGGGGTATCCGATTAGGAACAGCCTTGGTAAGGATTAGAAGGAGTCTTCACACTATGCTGTCTACAAATTCTAATTCCAAACCTGTAAGTACCGGACGTATTATTGCTAACTGTTTCAATGCAGGTACAACTACCATCTTGAACACCAAAGTCCACATGCTCATACTTACATCTCAACGACTATGAAAGCTCTCATCAAAGATCAATGCATTATAACAGTCAAAGAAAGATTCTACGTCGAATGAAAGAATCTACAAAGTGAAAAGACAATGATCTAAGGCTAAGCAACATTCAAAGAAGGATTCTACGTCAACACAAAGAATCTTTAACAAAGAAATAAGAGCTACGAAAGTATGTAAGCATCGATGTCAAAGATGTATGAGCATGTTGGAAAGGCGCAGATCCACTGGAGACTAAGAATGTGACGAATGGCAGACTATGACATCACTTGATCACTATCAAATCATCTAAGACAAAGAACAAAGAACGATGAATCATTTTGCTAACGAATTTTTTGAAGACGTCTAAAGCCGTGAAAGCCAAAGTTTAAAGACAAAGTAAAAGACATCGAGCAACCATATTAGTCTTCATGACCGACCCTTAGGGGGAGATTGTTAGGATCACGTTTTACGTAATCTCTCAAGTCTCAGTCATATCAACAATATGTAATAGGTTGCTAGTTTATTTATCTTACTTATGTTTGTGTATTAAGTTATGTAAGTGTCCAATGGGCCTCTAAAGCCCACGTTTTGCAAGATAGGAAAGGAAGGGAGTGTTTCCCTAGACCTTGCCTATAAATACTAAGCTCAATTAAACTTAACAATTGTTGGTTATTTCATTATCTTAAAGAAACTCTTGCACTTTCATCTTTCATATTGATTTAATCAACCAATCTTTATTCTCATCTTGTTTCTACCAAAATCTATACTTGTGTTTACAATATGGTGACCTAACAAAAGGTTGCAGGAGCGTTACATAATCTGAGCGGCATTCTTCTATAGGCGAAGGTTCCATAAGGGCATGTCATAAGAGTGTGTCGATATTGAAAAGGAGGTACTCTGCTCCACACCTCCGATGACCAAATTGTGCACAAATCGAGTCTAGAGCCACGAGATACATCAAAGATCTCCTAGGAACACATAATACTTCTACACTAGTGTCTTACATCATTGGACACTAAGTGTAAACTATCAAGTCCTATGCAGATCTTAGCAATCTGCCTTGAACGTTCATGAGGGATATACTTATGTATTTCTCGAATGATTGAACGTAAATCCTGCCAGGGTCAACATCAAATAGCCCTGACAGCAGGTCACTTCGGTGATTCCTTGTGGATTACGCTTAGTGTTTACGATGGTTCTAAATGGTCTACAGTCGTGGGGTGATCTCCAGCGACTCACCTAATCGTAGGTGTACTTATGTATGTCTATGTAAGCCCTCTAGGGGGTATCCGATTAGGAACAGCCTTGGTAAGGATTAGAAGGAGTCTTCACACTATGCTGTCTACAAATTCTAATTCCAAACCTGTAAGTATCGGACGTATTATTGCTAACTGTTTCAATGCAGGTACAACTACCATCTTGAACACCAAAGTCCACATGCTCATACTTACATCTCAACGACTATGAAAGCTCTCATCAAAGATCAATGCATTATAACAGTCAAAGAAAGATTCTACGTTGAATGAAAAAATCTACAAAGTGAAAAGACAATGATCTAAGGCTAAGCAACATTCAAAGAAGGATTCTACGTCAACACAAAGAATCTTTAACAAAGAAATAAGAGCTACGAAAGTATGTAAGCATCGATGTCAAAGATGTATGAGCATGTTGGAAAGGCGCAGATCCACTGGAGACTAAGAATGTGACGAATGGCAGACTATGACATCACTTGATCACTATCAAATCATCTAAGACAAAGAACAAAGAACGATGAATCATTTTGCTAACGAATTTTTTGAAGACGTCTAAAGCCGTGAAAGCCACAGTTTAAAGACAAAGTAAAAGACATCGAGCAACCATATTAGTCTTCATGACCGACCCTTAGGGGGAGATTGTTAGGATCACGTTTTATGTATTCTCTCAAGTCTCAGTCATATCAACAATATGTAATAGGTTGCTAGTTTATTTATCTTACTTAGGTTTATGTATTAAGTTATGTAAGTGTCCAATGGGCCTCTAAAGCCCACGTTTTGCAAGATAGGAAGGGAAGGGAGTGTTTCCCTAGACCTTGCGTATAAATACTAAGCTCAATTAAACATAACAATTGTTGGTTATTTCATTATCTTAAAGAAATTCTTGCACTTTCATCTTTCATATTGATTTAATCAACCAATCTTTATTCTCATCTTGTTTCTACCAAAATCTATACTTGTGTTTACAATATGGTGACCTAACAAAAGGTTGCAGGAGCTTTACATAATCTGAGCGGCATTCTTCTATAGGCGAAGGTTCCATAAGGGCATGTGAAAGTTGTCTTTTCTTGATCTTCGGGAGCAATGGGTATTTGGAAGAAACCTGAAAAACCATCGAAAAAACAATAATAATCATATCCAGATAGTCTTTCTAACATTTGATAATAAATGGAAGAGGGAAGTGATCTTTTCGCGTAGCATCATTGAGTTTGCGGTAATCAATGCAAACTCTCCATCCAGTAACAGTTCTAGATGGAATTAGCTCATTGTCGTCATTGAGTACCACCGTCATTCCACATTTCTTTGCCACAACGTGGATGGGACTGACCCACGAACTGTCAGAAATTGGGTAGATTAGTCCAGAGTCAAGTAATTTCACAATTTCATTTTTTTACCACATCTTGGACTTTTGGATTCAAACGCCTTTGGGTTGAAAAGTTGGTTTGAACTCATCCTCCATAAGGATCTTATGCATACAGAATGACGGGCTAATTCCCTTGATATCGGACATTTTCCATGCTAATGCTCCTCTACGTTTGTATAGTACCAGCAAAAAGGATTCTTTTTCTTTTGGCGTTAAGTTAGATGCAATAATAACGGGTGAATTAGTATTCCCATTTAAATAAGCATACTCTAAAGTAGAAGGAAGATCCATAAGTATAGGTTTAAAATCACCAATCTAATTAGAACTAGTGGAATAAACTTGTTCTTTTATTATGTCGCTGCTGTTATCAGGTAGATGCGGCGTATCAGCATTGCTGATGCGCCGTATTGAGTTACAGACAGCAGAATCAATAGCAAAGGCATTAATAAAAGGATTTTCATCGACTTGATCTTCTATAGCAATGGTATCTTCTAAGTTTTTAAGCAGAAAAGAATCAAGTAAATCATTTTTTAACAATTCTTAAGTAAATTGATTAATGGTGTCATCAGAAGCATCGACATTATAATATTCATCATCTTCAGAACTAGTTTACTCATAGATTGTTCCATATTAAATTCAACCTCGTCTTTACCTATGGTAAGAGTTATCTTTTTATTAAAAACATCAATCATGGCCCTAGCAGTGGCTAAAAAGGGTCGTCCTAAAATTATAGGCGTCCTAGAATTTTCAGGCATATCTAGGATAACGAAGTCAATAGGTACTTCAAATTTATCAACTTTTATTAATACGTTTTCAGCTATTCCTAACGGGTATTGTATTGACCTATCAGCTAGTTCTAAGCACATCCTAGTAGGTTTTGTGTAGGATACACTATATCATGATACACGTATGGTCTTTGTGGTTATATGGATCAAATGACATATAGAGTTAGAGAGAGAGAAAAAAAGATGTAGGGAGCCTTTTAGAGAGAGAAAGAACAAGAGCATATGATTACTAAATGAAAAGTTCCAACCCTTCCCTTGTGTGGGAAGGGCTATTTATAGTACATGAAGATGAATGCCTCTACTAGGCTGTGGAGCGGGCTGACAGAGGGTAAAAGACCCGACCCGACACCACGAATACTAACTAATACTAAACTACATTTTAACTAATATATAAAATACTACGAGCTACATGATGCTTAACAATACTTGGGTGACCGAATCTTCAATCAGAAAAACGTATTCCTAGCAATCTCCCCCTAAGGGAGGTCACCCCGGAAATTAAATCTTGAGTTCCAGCATTAAGATCTTTGTAGATATCTTTGTGGCTCGCAGTTGTTAATTCTTCAGTGTAAAGAACTTTGTGCTCACAGCAGCGGACTCGAGATGACTTGTTTGATGAGTAGGATGATCTTTGGCATTGCTTCGTGTTCATCATCCAAATAAGTACCTTCAAGTCATCTTTGAGTAGAAATGTCTCTATGTGATGTTGTGACTATCTTTGTGTTGTCATGCTCACACTTTTCTGGATCATGATCTTCTGCATCAGAGTTGTGGAAGCAAAGTTGAAGCCCATTCCATGATCATGATTTCTTTGGATTTGATGTTGAAGTGTGAGCATGAGGTGATGAATCGGCATCTTTTCTGCAATCAGCAATAACCGCCAACTTCTTTGTCTCTGGTGGGAGTACGCCTTTCCAACATGCTCATAACCACTTTGTTGAGTGAATCTCCATGGTTGTATAGGTCTGAATGCTCTTTTTAGTTTTTGATATATGCATGTGGAACTAGTGTGATGGTGGTGAAAGTGATAAGGTTGGTATGTTGAGCTGCATGAAAATTTGTTAGTAATAAACATACCAGCACTTACAAGTTCGGACTTCAAGATCGTCAACAGCATAGTGTGAAGACTTTCTCTAATCCTTACTAAGGCCGTTCCTAATCGAATACCCTCGAAAGAGCTTTCACTGACATACCGAAGTACACGAACGATTAGGTGAGTCACTAGAGATCACCCCACGACTGTAGACCTTTTGGAACACTACCCCGAACACTAAGCATAATCCACGAGAGATTACTGAAGTGACCTACTGTCAGAGTTGTTTGATGTTGAGCCTGGCAGGAGTTTCCACTCAATCACTGGGAGATACATATGTATATTCCCTCATAAGTGTTCTTGGCAGATTGCTAAGATCTGCGTAGGACTCAAAATATTACAGCTGGTGTCCTTAATGCTAAACAACCAGTGTAGAAGTATCAAGTGTTCCTATGAGATCTTTTGATGCATCTCGTGGCTCTAGACTCGATAAGTGCATTATTTGGTCGTCGGAGACTGGAGCGGTGTCTCCTGTTTCAATATCAACATAACTCGTATTGAGCGGTCGATAGATTATGCAGGGTTCCCCGTGAGAATGAAACAAGCTCTTTTGAGAGAACTTGAGTGGTTAGGAGGTTTAGTGCAGTGCGTCACTGGGTCCATGACGTCTTGTCTTCAATACCGATGTTACCTTAGTAACAATCAGTAGCATATGAATTGAACCCGGTTTCTGCCCTAAGGTTGAATAATGGGAGGGCTATTTCTTTTCACCCTTTATCATTTCATATCTTTTTAATTCTTCAACCCCTTCTTTCTCCTTTATCATTTATCTCCTTTTTTTATAATCATACCTAAGGACTTTCTAATACTATCTATTCGGTATTGTCTTTGGGTAGATCCCTCCGTTCTGGCGGGTCATAGGACGGTTTTCCTAACCTTAGCCACCTTATAACTTCATGACTATCCTATGTTACCGTTTGACCAAATCATTGAAAATTCTCTCAAAGTGTTTATGATTAAGAAACACATTTTTCCTAACACTTTGAGGGTTTTAGTATTTTCAAATGCTCCCCCTTAACATGTGCTCATAGGTTTTTGATTGAAATTTGCACATGTCGGGTTGAGTTGCTGATGTGCTTTTTAGTAATTTAGCACATACGAGCAAGTATACTCGTTCGATGTAGTAAAGGTGGGTAAGTCGAGATCGTCCCAAGGGATTTGTAGGTTTTGTAGTAAAAATTGTTTGTAGAACAAAGNTAGTTTTTGATATATGCATGTGGAATTAGTGTGATGGTGGTGAAAGTGATAAGGTTGGTATGTTGAGCTGCATGAAAATTTGTTAGTAATAAACATACCAGCACTTACAAGTTCGGACTTCAAGATCGTCAACAGCATAGTGTGAAGACTTTCTCTAATCCTTACTAAGGCCGTTCCTAATCGGATACCCTCGAAAGAGCTTTCACTGACATACCGAAGTACACGAACGATTAGGTGAGTCACTAGAGATCACCCCACGACTGTAGACCTTTTGGAACACCACCCCGAACACTAAGCATAATCCACGAGAGATTACTGAAGTGACCTACTGTCAGAGCTGTTTGATGTTAAGCCTCGCAGGAGTTTCCACTCAATCATTGGGAGATACATATGTATATTCCCTCATAAGTGTTCTTGGCAGATTGCTAAGATCTGCGTAGGACTCAAAATATTACAGCTGGTGTCCTTAATGATGAACAACCAGTGTAGAAGTATCAAGTGTTCCTATGAGATCTTTTGATGCATCTCGTGGCTCTAGACTCGATAAGTGCATTATTTGGTCGTCGGAGACTGGAGCGGTGTCTCCTGTTTCAATATCAACATAACTC
>LBNU01036374.1:13315-31850 GCA_014162995.1 Artemisia annua | reverse complement strand
GCCTAAGGATTTTCTATAAGTCCAACATTATTTTTATAATTTGTACATAATTAAAATTTAAGAGATAAACACTATATAATTTCGGAAGGTTGAAAATCTGAATATATGGCCCTTATACCAGCCCAAAAACTCGGCCTAAACACAACAAGATCAATTATATGTATCCCATATTCTCCTATTAATTCTACACCTAAAATAAAAACCTAAAACCACCTAAAAATCACAAAGCAGCACATCAAAATTTCCTGAACTTCTGGGTATTTTTCTTGGCTGTGTTCAAGGCTATGGGACGTGGGAAAAATAGCGATTAAGGTTTTGGGTGATCGAGTGAAGCTTTGGGAATTATTTAGTGTCAAAAAATTCCATCCGAGAAGATTAAAATCAAACTGCTTAATCCATTCGATCCAAACCACTTGGGGTATTATTTTATCACCCTTTACACTCCATATAATCTGTATAAAATGATAAGGATGAACCATGCATGCTTTATAAGCCATACAAATTTAAATGAGATAAAAACCCTAAAATCATGGAAAATTGCTAATCACCTATAATATAATTTTAGGGGCTTCGTGGTTATTTTTTTGGTGTTTCTACATGATCATATAACTCAGATAAAATAGGTGTTTAATTGTTTGAAGCCTGATAATCCTTGTGGTGATTTTTATGTTTTTACCGATTTGAAGGAAATGAAGAAATTAATCGAATTGCATGCCACATATTGGTTTATGATTTTTTTTGTTTCCATTATGATGTATATGATCTGAGAAAAATGCTACATATATTTATTGGAAGTTTAGAATAATTGTTTTGATTTAATTGTAAACCGAGTTAAAAAGAAAAAGAGAAAAGAAATCGAATTCTTTAGATTTTAGGGTTATTGTGATTTTTATAGGTTATTAAATGGTGTAATGATTGTATAATGATGATTGGTTTGTGGGAAAAATTAGGGTTGTGTTTGGGATTTTTGTTGAAACCGATTTGATGTTTATAATTATAAGGGTGTGTTTTGTAATTATTGAAACTGGTGGGATATTTTTGAAAATTAATTTCGAACAGTAGAAAATCGTATAAATTGATACTTGAGGGGTCTATGTGTAAATTTGGATAATTAAGGGTTTATTTGGGAATATTATTAATTAAAAAGGATTATTTTGTTAATTTGGAAACTTGAGGGACTAATTATGTAAATACCTGATTTTTGGCCTAAATTAATGTTAAGGGACTAAAATTGTAATTTTGCGATATTTGATGGATCTATGTGTTTATTTGGTTAATTATGTGATTTATATGTTAATTAGATAATTTGAAGGTTTAAATTGAAATTAATATAACTAGAGGGACTAAAAATGTAAATATGAGATATTTTGAATGTTTTGACTTGATTTATACTTAAAAGGCTGTCTGTGTCATTTTTATATAGTTGTGGTGCTTATGTGATAATTATATTAGTTAAAGGTTTAATTATGGTAAATTATATAATTAAAGTGTTAATTTGTAACTTTTGAAAGTGTAAATCTGACATACATGGCTTATGTGACTTTTATATGAGTGTTATGATGTGTTTAGTTTCATGTGTGACCCTCAACTTGTTAAATTGACACTTTTAACCCTAAAACATGTTCGGTGACCTAACGAAACCCTAATCTCATAAAATATCTATAAAAGGAAATCCGTTATACACGAGGCCATAAAACTTGACATTGGGACAAAACTAACTTATAAGAATGTGATAATATATGAGAACTTACTATTTCTGGAAATCTACTAATTATGGAAACATGCTATTTTTGGAAAAGTGTTATTTATTGAAACCTTCTAAATAAGGAAACTTTCTAAAAATAGAAAGATAACCTAAAAAGGAGTAATCTGATTTGAAATGAACAAATGAATAATTTTCGACTTCAAATTCGTCTAGGTTATGTGAAGTAGAAGGAGTTCCTATTTCTGTCTGATGTTTTCTTGTGTCTGCTTTGTCGTCTGGTTGAGGTATAGATATTCTGACCTTTCAGTAAGGTTTCTCATGACTCATGATCCATTTTCTCTACCCCTACTCTGATTTTTGATCTTGGTTCTTCTGATGTCTCTGGTTCATTGACATTATGTTTTGTATGAAAACCTTTGAAAATATAACTTGATGATATGAGACAAACTATGTGGAAATGATTTCTTTAAACATGATATCAGACTTGTTTAAAAAGAAAATTTAAATAACTCCTGCTAAAAACATTTTAGAGAAATACGTTTATGAAAATCATGTTTTAAGTGAAATGAAAAACCTCTAAATCTGTTTCCTTATAAAAACTTTCACACTTGTAAACTTTGAACCATTGATATGAACATTTGCTACCTTTCTTCTGATATTTTTCCTTTGTTTAGGATTCTCTATGCCATTGCTATGATCCCCTTTTCTATTTGAACTTTTGTTATCTGAACCACTTACTATCTGAATTTGCTATCTGAAGCTTTGATATTGAACTTATGAAATATGAACCTTTGATATTAAACCTCTGCTTTATGAATCTGCTAATCTGATAAAATCTTATATACATATATATACCATCTGATATGATATGTATAATATGAACTTCTGTTTTATCTGGACATTTAAATTCTGATATGTAATCTGAACCTTTTAAATTAAACATTGACCCGTTCAGTATGAAACCCGGGCTATCACTAGGCATGGGGGTTCCATGTCCGTGTCATTGATGCACCAGTGGCATGACTCATGTGTGGGTGAGTGATTTCTCACACCGTCCCTTTGATTATGGTCTGCACGTGAATGGGTAAGGGGCGAATGGATGCATCATAGGTCTATTATCTGTTATCTGTTATTATTATCTGTTATCTGGTGAATGTGGCTGTGTGTGCAATACACGTCCTTCACAACCCATTGAGGTCACCCCTCTGTTTACATCTGATATTCTGAGGCCTCCCCTCTGGATTTCATATGAGGCTGCTACTGATATTATCTGATATGTTCTGGGCACGTGGTTGAAATACTGAATATAAAACCTAAACTTAAACTTTAACCTGGTACCATTACATTTACTTTTACACTTAACTTATATTTAATCCTTACATTTACCGCTACACTTAACCTCTACATTTATTTCTACTTTACTTAACTTTACCTTCATATTCTAACCATGTTACACCCTCCGATACTTATCCAATGCAACATATTCTGTCTTTCTTTTCTGTTTCATATTACTTTATTTTTATATCTGTTCAATGGGCTTTTTAAGCTCAGCCGCGTTTTCTTTCTCCCGCGGCAGGTTTTAGAAGGAAGCTGGGTTATGGGTGAAGAGCGCAAATAGGAGCTTTTAGAGAGGATTTGCGTTGATGGATTACTAGTGGTTTTGAAGAGGTTTTAGATTAGTCATTTTGTACTTTAATTCTGATATTGTATTTCCTTTACCATAGAACTGTTTGTAACCTTGGTATTCGTTTGTATTATTAAAGTTTATGCTTGTGTTTGTTCTGAATGACACCATGAATGTGACATTTTAGCCCTTGTCGGGTTGGGGTGTTACAATTATGGTATCAGAGCCCTGGCTGCGACTTGTAGTACATTAAACCTTGACCTGTGAAGTTTGGACCCCTAAAGTTCCACTGTAGGCGCTCACTAGACGACCATTGAGAATTTGCTTTAGGACCTTCCCAGTATGAACCTAAGTTATTACCGGTGAGGTATGGGTAGACTAGGACATTTGTGTAAGTAGCACTGCTTCCGCATTACTCTGATTCGTGCTTCTGGCTTTAGTTATGCCTTAAGAGAATTTCTATTTCTGTGGTTAAAAAGTTTTGCAATCTAAGTTCAGTAACCAAGTAAGTTTGAAATCCCTCGAGAATGACATTGATGCCTTATACCATCCAAATTCCCTTGATTCTGATCCTCGGATTCCATTTTGCCTGACAAGTATTCTGATATCTTACCGACCATTCCGAAGGTCATTCAAACGTGATGTGTTTGACACATTCTGTGAATTCTTTATTTATGCTGGGCATAGAATGTATCATCTGATACAATTTGACTTTGCATAATCCTTTACTATTAGAACCTTGGTGACTGTTAATTACGGATATAGGAAAAATTTGTTTTCTCCCTCTGAATGATGAATTCTGTTTGCCAATCAGTTCCTTAGAAGGATATGATGTTAATATTATCTCATTATAGATTTGTTAACTGAGCACGATGATGCTGACAACTGATATTCCATACATCTCACTCTTGATGACCATACGATGTTTGTATTACCGTTGATACATACTCCACCTATCACTTGTGCAGAAACCAAACAAGATTCCAACACCTTGAACTGTACTCTTATCTATCTCAACATTTTGATGTATTATGTACTGGACTCTGATATATATAAACTATCCGGCTGGTTTGATGACTGTATTCGTTCTATGAATCTGTTTATTTTTGATAAATATGATTTTGAGGTCTTCTGGTTATGGATTGGCTGGCTCCTCATAAGCTACCATAGACTACCATACCGGTATGTGACCTTTAACAATCTGCTTCACCTTACTTCTATTATAATGTTTCTGAACCACGTAAATCTGTCAAGATTGATGCTGCTATGAAAATACAAAATCCTGACCTCTTTTGATTTCCAAATTTCTCCTGACACCTATTAATGTCCACCCTTGAAAAGCTCTGGCACTGGAAGTATTTTGTGGTACAAAATTTTTTTTTTCAATGTTCTCTGATGAACCTTTTGGTATTTCCCTCATGCTTGAGAAATAGAGTTGGCACTGAACTGATCTCAGTTAGAGAAGCCATGAAGGTTGAGAGGTTGAATGAGCTGACGGAATACGATGTTACTCACCCTGGTAATTTATCTTGGGATGATCCGGTCAGTTTATGAGGAAGAGAGATATAAGTATATGACGGTGTATCGACTATCGTAAACTTAACCAAACCATTATTAAAAATCATTTTTCCTTTCCACGTATTAATAATTGATTTGGTCTACCTTTGAAACTCAGTATCTGATTTCGTTTGATGGACTGAAGAAGCAACCACAGGAACTTCTAAGAAATGGGTTAATTAATCGAGAATAACCTCCGTAAAGTATTTCAGTTGATTGTGAAGAAGGGAGGTGTTGTGAAGTGAATGTAAATGTTTCCCTCTAAATGATTCTGAAGCTACCTTTGCACTCATTATTATGAACTGATGTGTGGTTTTGCGACCTTACAACAGGTTTTACCTCTCGAGGGATCTCAAGAGGCTTACAACCCCACCAGGCAGTGTACCTGACCGATGTAGTATAGTGTAGTGGTAAGTACGGGGGATTGATCGTTCTCCACATGGAATAGTGTTCATTAGGTATGAAAAACTACTCTAATTAGGTCTAAGGGTGAGGGAAGATTCTTTTTGAATCTTTTTATATTTTATGAAAGCAAGTAAAATATCGGGTTTGAAGGAGTGGGCGGAATTAGTTGCTAGTCAACTAACCCAAAAACTACTATTGCAAATAAAATAAAATAACTAAAACTAAGTGGTTGTGAAACTTATATGGAGACAAGTGTGTTTACTTAGATTTCCTTACTCCCTAACTATCTTTTACCGGTTGGTTAGTGTGTATTAATTGCGTGGATGACGGGTGTATTCCTTAATACCATTCGTGGGGTGGCGTACGTACTTCCCCAACTCTATAAGCTCCTACTTCACTCCTATGTCGAGCCGGCTAAGAAGCTCCTAACATGGGATCATTAGAATTCGCTCATGCATTAAATACAACCATAATAACCTAGTACGCATTGGTTCATGTTTCTTAAGACGTTCAAGCAAGTTACCGTATAGGAGGTTAGCCAGTTTTCTTAAGCCTAACATCGATAAACAATCATCCAATACAATTAATAACACACCAACAACCAATAATCAATAGTTAGGTTTCATTAGATCTAAGCAAACACAAGATAAATCTAGCCTAGCATGTTAATTGAAAGACAAGCATAAGATATAATTAACCAACACATAGACATATTGATTAATTTGAAGGGAGACTTATCTTTAATTGAACATGGAAGAATCAAGGGTGAAAAACCCTTGAAAAAGCTGATAAAATCGTCTAGGGTTTGTTCCCAAAAAGTTGCACACTAATGAATGAAAAATAGAAAAGTATATATAGAAAATACATTCTGACGGCGTCAGGTTATAGGCTCTGACGCCGTCAGCTCGCCGCCATTAGGGTTCTCGGATCACCTAGATCCATCTCTGACGCCGTCACGTACAAAACTGAGCTGGGCCGTCTCTCTTTAACTTAACACCTGACGGCCTAGGATCCATAACACCTGACGCCGTCAGGTATTATTTTCACATTTTCTTCTTAGGGCGTCACGTATAGTCAGAATCCACTCCTTTGTCTTGGTTGGCTGACGGCGTCACCTTGTGACTCTGACGCCGTCAGGAAGGATTTCCAGCATTCTTTTGAGACTTTGTCGTTTTCTTCACTTTATGCTCCAAAAACGTCCAAAATGAGGTGTTTTCCAGAATTCTTCTCAAAAGTACCTAAAATGACAAAAGGAACGATTTAAGGCAATATTTGATCATATTAACACGAATTAGGGCTTAAATGACCCCCTAAAACGGGTACACTTTTCACCTCATCAAATACCCTTACACTTGAGATTTGCTTGTCCTCAAGCAAATAGGCTTTTATTCCAATCAAAATATGAGTTAGGGGTCATTTAACACTAATATAAAAGTAATTACAACAAATAGTTACTCGACCCTAATCATAATAAGCACGGAAATCATACACTAGCACCTCACAAATAGTGTTTGGATACTCTCATCTCTCAGGTGTTATAAACCTAAACAACTACATTGGAAATGGAATAAAATCACTCACTACCTGTCATAGCAAATAGATTACCATAGGCTTGGGAGAGGATCAATTACTCCTCCACTAGGCGTAAGCACCTAAGATAAACTATCAAAAAGGGCTTTCCAAAGGGTTGTAACGTAAGGTGTAGGGATATGATAAACACAGTTTGGTTGGAATAAAGGGTATTTTACTGGTGGCAAGTTAATTATCATGATCAAATACATGTACTATACAATGTTGCTAAGCCAAGACTCGACTCAACTTACGCTAATTCAAAAACTAATAAAACATAAAAAGAAACGGGATGGTAGTCCGTATGTTTTTTTCTACTTTTCTTTTTCTCTTTTTTTTTGTATTTTTCTTGATTTTTTTGAATTTTTATTTTTTTTTATTATTTTTTTTTTGCATACACTCTTGCCCTACCATCAAAAATAAAACATCATAGGGGCCTCAGTTCTCCCCTTACACTTGAACTTTTACATACTTTACAAATAACTAATCTATTGACTCGAATTAAGATAATCGAAAAACTTGGAGTACTTTTAAAAATATTTCGCACATATGGGGGTAATAATGATGTTCTTCCCCATTACTCCATTACACTAGTACTTTACCCATGAGTCCCAATCGTCCCAAAACAATATGTACAAGGATATGACTCGACTTAGCAACCATGTAATCAATTAGATAATTAACAAAGGGTTTAACACAAATGTTGTCACAATAATGCACTAAAGATGAGTGCATACAAGGTTGGCTAAGGCGATTTGGGTGTACATTTAAGTGGGGTGTAACAAATTCTCACTTTGAGTAAGATGCTCAAAGGTCGAAGCGAAAAGATAGGCTCTGAGAGGTGTACTAGGGGTATCGTGTACCAAAAATGGGTACAACGCAAAGGTGTGGGAGAATTACTTGACCAATGCAAACTTAGAGTACTTTTTAAAATATTTAGCACAAATGGGGGTAATAATGTTGTTCTTTCCCATTACTCCATTAAGTACTTTACCCATGAGTCCCAATCATCCCAAAACAATATGTACAAGATATGACTCAACTTAGCAACCATGTAATCAATTAGATAATTAACAAAGGGTTTAACACAAATGTTGTAACAATAATGCACTAAAGATGAGTGCATACAAGGTAGGCTAAGGCGATTTGGGTGTACATTTAAGTGGGGTGTAACAAATTCTCACTTTGAGTAAGATGCTCAAAGGTCGAAACGAAAAGATAGGCTCTGAGGGGTGTACTAGGGGTATCGTGTACCAAAAATGGGTACAACGCAAAGGGTGTGGGAGAATTACTTGACCAATGTAGCCAACGTAATTATAACAAAAACACGGGTGTAAAGCAAGGGGTTAATCCTAATGCCTCTTTTCATGTAGTAGATCTAATTGCACGAATGTAGTCTCACTTGTGGATTTGAAATGGTCCTAACGTAAGTTCTAGAATCTAAGTGCTACCGGTACACACATCATAGCATAAATGCTTTTCCTACCAATTCTAGGGGTGAACCTCACATATTTGGGATGGAAAATTTTTTTAGTGGTACGGTTTTTTGTGCTAGTCATATAATTTCCTATCCATGANGTAACAAATTCTCACTTTGAGTAAGATGCTCAAAGGTCGAAGCGAAAAGATAGGCTCTGAGAGGTGTACTAGGGGTATCGTGTACCAAAAATGGGTACAACGCAAAGGTGTGGGAGAATTACTTGACCAATGCAGCCAACGTAATTATAACAAAAACACGGGTGTAAAACAAAGGGTTAATCCTAATGCCTCTTATCATGTAGTAGATCTAAATACACGAATATAGTCTTACTTGTGGATTTGAGATGGTCCTAACGCAAGTTCTAGAATCTAAGTGCTACCGGTACACACTTCATAGCATAAATGTTTTTCCTACCAATTCTAGGGGCGAAACTCACATATTTGGGATGGAAAATTTTTTAGTGGTATGGTTTTTGTGCTAGTCATATAATTTCCTATCCATGAGACGCTTATTAGGACCAAAGTTTCACTTCTAAATGTTGTAAAAAATTTTAAATTGGCGCTAAAATTGCCCTAACAAATATTTCTCTCGGTTTTATTACAAATTTACTATCAAACAAACAAAAATCAAGCGCAATTGCATTCTCTAAGATGTCTTCATTTACCCCCCTTACACATAAACCGAACATTGTCCCCAATGTTCACATAAAAGATGTAAAAGTAAAGAAAATGAAAGAATGAAACAAAATACTCCCCTGATTCATTTGATGTGGATAGTGAGGTAACATGGTAGATCTTCTTCCAAGAAAAATGAACGCTCAAAGCTTCCCTTCCGAAATGTAAATCATCTCCTTGTCCAAAATAACCTGTTAACCTGAAAGACAATAAAGGCGAACCTCGCATAAAATCGGCGGTATAATCTATAATAGGATATAATGCTTGCGGAATGAATGTTTTTGCAGAATTCCTGGAGATTATAAGTTAGAGAATTAACAAAACTTTTTATGATTCTGGAAGAAAAACAAAACTTTCAAAAATTTCAGAAAATTACTGCCTGACGCCGTCAGGTTGTAATGCTTGACGCCGTCAGAAATGATCTGACAGAATTCTCATGTTAAGTTTCCGAAAAATTTCTAGAATAACTATACCTTACTTCCTGGAATTCCTGCAAAAATATCATTATGACTCGATACAAGCATTTGACTCAAACAAGTACTAATATGTATGTTAACTTACATTGTCATGATTCATGTTCATTCGTTCTTATAAACCGATTTAGATTTCCCTTACACTTATCTTTTGCAAAATACCTTTATATGTAGTTAAGAAGAAGTTAAAAACAAAATAAAGCATTTTCAGAATTCAGTTTGAAGCATGAATCAATAACAAGAAAAATAACATACATACGAAAATAAATAAAATCAAGCAAACAAATAAACACACAAAGCAAATAAAGCTTGGGTTGCCTCCCAAGAAGCGCTTTTATTTATTAACGAGTCTTGTAGCTAGACTCAAAGTCACGGGCTCTATGTTACTTCATCTCGCATTACAACGTAACCCTGATAGATATAATCCTTGTTATCTGGATGATGATATCTCAATCGTTCAACACTCGCAGCCACTTCACCCCCTCCTTTGCTGATCAAGCTAACTACCCCATCTTGATGTAGGTTTTTAATTGTGAATGGTCCGTACTACCAAGGACTGGGTTCATCGGTGGGTGCTTTTGTTTCTAGATGCCTTAGGAGCACTGAGTCCCCTTTTGTAAATTCCACGTGGCTATCGACCTGCTCCTCATCCTCCACAAAATTCTCCTTATCATCCTTACCTTCTCCAATCTCATTCTCCTTGTAATTCTTAATCTTTGCCTCCCATGCAAGGATTTTNTAACTACCCCATCTTGATGTAGGTTTTTAATTGTGAATGGTCCGTACTACCAAGGACTGGGTTCATCGGTGGGTGCTTTTGTTTCTAGATGCCTTAGGAGCACTGAGTCCCCTTTTGTAAATTCCACGTGGCTATCGACCTGCTCCTCATCCTCCACAAAATTCTCCTTATCATCCTTACCTTCTCCAATCTCATTCTCCTTGTAATTCTTAATCTTTGCCTCCCATGCAAGGATTTTCTTTCGAACATTACCACGGAGTATACTGGGGTCCGCTTCCATCTTCCTTCGTTGAGTGGCTTCTCTGATGTATTGTGGGATCGTTGGGAAGCTTATTGTTTTCTTTCCCTTTTTGATTCAGATAGTATTACTTTCGTAATCGATTTGTGCCCTAGTAGTAGCGAGAAATGGTGACCCAAGAATTATTGGCATATTCGTATCATCCCTTTCAATGATCATGAAGTCGACCGGATACAGGAATCCAGCGACATTAACCAACACATCTTCTACAATCCTAACGGGTACTCATAAGAATGTTTTGCAAAGGCAAGTTTAGTACGGGTGATGGATGGCAGTTCATTGGTTAGCTGAACATAAACGGATAACGGCATCAAGTTTACATCGGAACCTTGGTCAGCTACCG
Source organism: Artemisia annua (assembly GCA_014162995.1). Classification (NCBI taxonomy): domain Eukaryota; kingdom Viridiplantae; phylum Streptophyta; class Magnoliopsida; order Asterales; family Asteraceae; genus Artemisia; species Artemisia annua. The sequence continues at coordinate 20,983 of LBNU01036374.1, read as the reverse complement.
TATCTAGATACTTGAGTTTTCCAATGCTGCATGGTATTTCGAAGACCCCGTAGAATCCTTGCTTTGTGACTAATTTATGTCTCATGATGCTCTCATACAATTGTCCTCCGGGTAATATGTCAGATTCATCATCCGGTTTCGTCTTCTTCGACTCCTTATTGGGTAGATGAGTACGTCAATAATTTCTCACCCAATCATTTATGGTCTCCTTGTTTATTTCGTGCTTCAGGTAATGCCTCACTTGTTTCGATTTTGGCGGTTCCACCATTTGGCACTCATCAGAGGGTGCCTCCTTTTCTAAACCGCATTTGCAGGCATTAGTGTTTTCATCATCGAGTGGGACGAGGTCAATTTTGTTGACTTCCATACTTATCAATCTCCCTCTTTCCTTATTTTCGCCCCCTTGGACGACGGAGATGGCATTAACAAATTTAGTGTTGGGAATTTCGACGTCTTTTCCCACCAACACTTTTTCAGGAGCTTTTTTTTCTGTGTATTCTCTCAAAAGACCCATCATCTCTGCCATATTCTCTTCCATCTCCTCCTTTTGTTTGTAGACGGCTTCCTCAAATTTTGCCAATCGTTCAGAGTGTTTTGACATGTATTCTCTCATTCGAACTTCGAATGTTGGACTAAGTTCCCGAGGAGGTGAATTGGGTTGAGCATGCTTATGGAAGGATTAGGTATTTTCCCTAAGAGGTGATTCGGACAGTGGTATTTGCTTAATGCTTGAGACCGAGTTAACTGTTGCTCTTTGTGCACTTAAGGGTCTTTTTTGTTTCTCCATAAGATATTCAACCCTTCTCTCAAGTTCACTAATACCTTCATCGGTGACTTGATGGGCTTTTTCTAGTGATGAATGGGCGTTCACTGCCGAATCTATATCATGTGGAATTTGCCATAATTCATCATCGTCGGATGCAAGCTCATCAATGATCTCCCATGAATCTTCGGCGTTCCTATCACGCAATCTGCCCCCGGCGCCTCGATCGATGGCACGCTTGGTGTGGAAATCAACATGGTCATAGAAGATTTGGATTTAAAGCCAGAGATTTATGCCATGATGGGAGACTTTTTGAAGTAGGTCCTTGAATCGAATCCATGCCCCGTAGAGGGTTTCGCCTCGACATTGTTCAAACATCAAGATATCCTTCCTTAGCTTGGTAGTTCTTCCTGGTGGGAAAAATTGAGCTAGGAAGCGCGTTGTGAGATCATCCAGAGAGGTGATGGATCCGGCGGGAAGACGCTCAAGCCATTGACTAGCTTGGTCCCACAGAGAGAATTGAAAGAGACGCAATCGGGTCGTCTCTCGAGTGGCAACATCAAGGTCTATGGAATTTACCATTTTGAGGAAATCCTTGAGATGTTGATTTAGATCTTCAGAACAAAGTCCATGGAATGCACATCCGCTTTGCACCAACCGGATGGTGTCGGATCGCAAGGGAGTGACATTGGCTCCTTGAGTGAGCTCAATGGTGTTACGATAGCCTTGGTGGCTAGGACGGGAATACTCTCCTAAGGTGCGGGCTCTAGGAGGTTGGTTTTGTTGTTGTGGTGGGTTGTTGGGATCGAGGATATTACCACCTTCCATGATGTCGGATGGTAATGGTTACGAACAAAAACACGAAGAAAATAGATAGACTAAAGAAGATCCTAGAAAATTAAATAAAAATCTCACTAGAAAGGAATCTAGTGAGTAGACCTAATAAAATAAAAATTCAACCTAAACAATAACTATTCCCAGGCAACGGCGCCAAAAACCTGATGCGTGGTTTTGCGACCTTACAATAGGTTTTACCTCTCGAGGGATCTCAAGAGGCTTACAACCTCACCAGGCAGTGTACCTGACCGATGTAGTATAGTGTAGTGGTAAGTACGGGGGATTGATCGTTCTCCATAGGGAATAGTGTTCGTTAGGTATGAAAAGCTACTCTAATTAGGTCTAAGGGTGAGGGAAGATTATTTTTGTATTTTTTTATATTTTATGAAAGCAAGTAAAATCTCGGGTTTGAAGGAGTGGGCGGAATTAGTTGCTAGCCAACTAACCCAAAAACTACTATTGCAAATAAAATAAAATAACAAGAAAATAAAAGGTTGTGAAACTTATATGGAGACAAGCGTGTTTACTTAGATTTCCTTACTCCCTAACTATCTTTTACCGGTTAATTAGTGTGTATTAATTGCGTGGATGACGGGTGTATTCCATAATACCATTCGTGGGGTGGCGTACGTACTTCCCCAACTCTATAAGCTCCTACTTCACTCCTATGTCGAGCCGACTAAGAAGCTCCTAACATGGGATCATTAGAATTCGCTTATGCATTAAATACAACCATAATAACCTAGTACACATTGGTTCATGTTTCTTAAGACGTTCAAGCAAGTTACCGTATAGGAGGTTAGCCAATTTTCTTAAGCCTATTATCGATAAACAATCATCCAATACAATTAATAACACACCAACAACCAATAATCAATAGTTAGATTTCATTAGATCTAAGCAAACACAAGATAAATCTAGCCTAGCATGTTAATTGAAAAACAAGCATAAGATATAATTAACCAACACCTAGACATATTGATTAATTTGAATGGAGACTTATCTTTAATTGAACATGGAAGAATCAAGGGTGAAAAACCCTTGAAAAAGCTGAAAAAATCGTCTAGGGTTTGTTCCCAAAAGTATATATAGAAAATACATTATGACGGCGTCAGGTTATAGACTCTGACGCCGTCAGCTCGCCGCCATTAGGGTTCTCGGATCACCTAGATCCATCTCTGACGCTGTCACTTGTAAAATAGCTCTGGGCCGTCTCTTGTTAGCTTTACACCTGACGGCCTACATCTCCTAACACCTGACGCCGTCAGGTGAAAACATCCTGATTCTTCCATAGGGCGTCTGGTTAAGTCTGATTCCACTCCTTTGTCTTGGTTGGCTGACGGCGTCACCTTGTGACTCTGACGCCGTCAGGAAGGATTTCCAGCTTTCTTTTGAGACTTTGACGTTTTCTTCACTTTATGCTCCAAAAACGTCCAAAATGATGTGTTTTCCAGAATTCTTCTCAAAAGTACCTAAAATTACAAAGGAACGATTTAGGGCAATATTTGATCATATTAACATGAATTAGGGCTTTAATGACCCCCTGAAACGGGTACACTTTTCACCTCATCATGAACCCTGATGATGCCATTTGTATTGGCTAATATGTCAACTATTCTTATGCATCAATGAAATTTATGTTTCACGAATGTTTAGACAATGGCCATTGTATGACTTATTAGTACATTCAGAAATGAGGAAGAACATGAAAACCATTTGCACACGTTGTTAGAAATTTGACGAACAGTTGTGTATTCTAGAAGTTGATATATGTTGAGACAACAGTGTTCTTAATTGAGGATATTACAAAAAAAAATACCGACAACAGAATAGAGAAGCTGGAATCTTCTGAACCATGTAGAAATTTTGGAAGATGCTTACAAATTGCGTTACTGTTAATAAATTTCGTGAGCAGAGAGAAACAGCTCAGTTTGATTGGAGAACGGAGTTTTGGGAAAGCTGAAATAGAAATATGCTTCCGCACTTGCAAGTGGTACCTAACTTGGAACGCTTCTAGCAGAGACTCGGTCATGAACGTATACATCGCAGGAAGATGATTGTTTATGCATCAAGTCAACTACAACGTATGAGAAGATTGTTCACTGCACGAGCTGGAATTGACAACAGAAGTGGTTACCCCGAAGAGTGGAAGACGATCCCTACAGAGCAGAAGTGCTGGCGAGCAGAGGACAAAATCTAGTCAAGATGGCGAACCTGGAGCTGATGAAGACATGCATTCTCACTTCCCTATTCATCTTGGTTGTACTAAGATGAATTGAGAGTGGAAGCAGACTGGATGATGAAGGGATTCAAGATCATGCCAGAAGTTCACATTACTCCATCACATTTCAAGAGAGACTACAGAAGGAATGATGAACCAGACTCAAGCTCATGATTTTAATCACTCCCAGGTTGATAGAAAAATGAAGGTAGATTAACCGGATTTGAAGAGATTGGAGATCATATATTTTGTATGGACAGAAATTGAAGTAAACCTCTAGGTTTAGATGAACTGATTATGTGAGGAAGAAGTCGGCGATGAATTTTCACTCCCATTGACCCACTTAAGTCTCGTGATCTGGTAATAAAACCCTTTAAAGATTTTAAATTCTCTAGAAACATCTCAGTTCCGTGTTCATTCTGCGTTTTCTTGATATTGGCCTCGTTTTGAGAATTTTGGCAAATTGTGAAGATCTATGTTCTTGAACGCAGTACGTTACTTCTGTTAGAAATTCTGGGATTTCCATTACTCTTATGAGCAGTTGTTTTTCCTCTAGGTTATGATGTCTGATTCTGTTGACCTCTGGACTATAGAAGTACTAAGTGGACTAAGAATAAGTAGCTTGTTCACGACTCGAGATAACGTATGATCATCATGAGGGCATAATTATGTGGTGCTCGTATTATGACGCCTGATCAACGTGATAATACTTACACCATATAATGTGCACTCATTGTGATCATAGGATATCCGAGGAGTGCCTTTGAAACCTTAGAAGTTCTGGTATCTTATCTGAATTATCCGCGATAAGTGAGGCTTTGAGTTCTCTCTACATATGTTTATGTTTGTTTTCCGTTCGTTAGAGATCTGAATGAGTTTGAACTCTTGATTTGCATTCTGCTGACATCTGTATATCTGTTACAAATCTTAAGCTTCATTATATATCTCTCTACTGTCTGAATATCGTCATTTGATCTGATTTCTGTCTATATTCCATATGTATTACCGATAAGATTAGCCTAACATCATCTGATATATGTTGCATTGGTTTGACCCAATTCACGATGATTTGTTTTATTCTGAGGAATCCTAAACCCTTAAATCTGGATTGATTCATAAGAAGCTAGTTTGTTTTAGAAGACTCTGTTGGGAGAACCTCCCTGAGCGTGAGGAAAAGTGCGACGAGCTTTTGTGATTTGCCACGACTCCGTCGGACCTTGCGACTTCAAATTTCGCGGACGAAATTTTTTTTAGAGGGGAAGAGTTGTAAAACCCAACATTTTTAAAGCTTACAAATTTACCAAAATGCCCTTGTAATTTAAAATTTTCATAATTAATTATTTAAAATACTAAATAAATCCAAGAAACTTAGAGATAAGCCACATATGTTACCAAATAATTTTATAACAACACATTTAATATTTTGAAGTGTACAAATTTTATATGTCACGCCTAAGGATTTTCTATAAGTCCAAAATTATTTTTATAATTTGTACATAATTAAAATTTAAGAGATAAACACTATATAATTTGGGAAGGTTGAAAATTTGAATATATGGCCCTTATATCAGCCCAAAAACTCGGCCTAAACACAACAAGATCAATTATATGTATCCTATATTCTCCTATTAATTCTATACCTAAAATAAAACCCTAAACCCACCTAAAAATCACAAAGCGGCACATCAAAATTTCCTGGAACTTCTGGGTATTTTTCTTGGCTGTGTTCAAGGCTAAGGGACGTGGGAAAAATAGTGATTAACATTGTGGGTGATCGAGTGAAGCTTTGGGAATTATTTGGTGTCGAAAAATTCCATCCGAGAAGATTAAAATCAAACTGCTTAATCCATTCGATCCAAACAACTTGGGGTATTATTTTATCACCCTTTACACTCCATATAATCTGTATAAAATGATAAGAATGAACCATGCGTGCTTTATAAGCCATACGAATTTAAATGAGATAAAAACCCTAAAATCATGGAAAATTGCTAATCGGCTATAATAAAATTTTGGGGGCTTCGTGGTTATTTTTCTGGTGTTTCTACATGATCATATAACTCAGATAAAATAGGTGTTTAATTGTTTGAAGCTTGATAATCCTTGTGGTGATTTTTTTCCTTTGTTTACAAAAATAGGGAATCCTAAACAAAGGAAAAATATCAGAAGAAAGGTAGCAACACCAGAAGGAAATAGGAGCTTTCAGAGAGGATTTGCGTTGATGGATTACTAGTTGTTTTGAAGAGGTTTTAGATTAGTCATTTTATACTTTAATTCTGATATTGTATTTCCTTTACCATAGAACTGTTTGTAACCTTGGTATTCGTTTGTATTAGTTAAGTTTATGCTTGTGTTTGTTCTGAATGACACCATGAATGTGACATTTTAGCCCTTGTCAGGTTGGGGTGATACAATTATTCTTAAAAAGGCCTCGTTTAAAAAAAATTCTTTAAAAGGCCCAAGTTTCGTCCATTTTTTTCCTTAGCCCTTTTACTGTTGATGAATAGTATTCTCATTCCTACTTTCAATCAAAATAGGTAACAATATCACAATAACTAAATAATATTTTAAATATCACAATAACTTTAAAACTTAGAATATCATAGTAATTACAATAAATAATATTATCACTCTTAATATCAATATAAGAATAACAATATTATAATACAATTGTCAAACTAATTAACATCTGAATAACTACTAAATTGATAAATTATTTTCAATAACCGAAATCAAAATAACAATATAATAATACAATCTTTGTATAATAATTCTTAAAAAGGCCTCGTTCAAAAAAATTCTTCAAAAGGCTCAAGTTTGGCCCATTTTTTCCTTAGTTCTTTTACTGTTAACGAATAGTATTCTCATTCCTACTTTCAATCAAAATAGGTAACAATATCACAATAACTAAATAATATTTTAAATATCACAATAACTTTAAAACTTAGAATATCACAATAATTACAATAAATAATATTATCACTCTTAATATCAATATAAGAATAACAATATTATAATACAACTGTCAAACTAATTAACATCTGAATAACTACTAAATTGATAAATTATTTTCAATAACCGAAATCAAAATAACAATATAATAATCCAATCTTTGTATAATAATTCTTAAAAAGGCCTCGTTCAAAAAAATTCTTCAAAAGGCCCAGGTTTGGCCCATTTTTTCCTTAGTTCTTTTACTGTTAACGAATAGTATTCTCATTCCTACTTTCGATCAAAATAGGTAACAATATCACAATAACTAAATAATATTTTAAATATCACAATAACTTTAAAACTTAGAATATCACACTAATTACAATAAATAATATTATCACTCTTAATATCATTATAAGAATAACAATATTATAATACAATTGTCAAAGTAATTAACATCTGAATAACTACTAAATTGTCAAACTCTTAATATCATGGAAATCAGAATAACAATATCATAATACAATCTTTTTGTATAATATTCTTAAAAAGGCCTCGTTCAAAAATATTCTTTAAAAGGCCTAAGTTTGTCTTTTTTTTCTTTAGCCCTTTTACTGTTAACTAATATCACAATAACTAAATAATATTTTAATATCACAATAACTTTAAAAGTTAGAATATCAGAGTAATAACAATAAATGATATTCTCACTCTTAATATCATTATAAGAATAACAATATCATAATACAATTCTTAAACTAATATACATCTGAATCATGAATTTCAAAACAAAAAATTAAGTAAATCAAAAGTATCAGATTAACTACAAACTATCTTTATAGCATTTTAACTTTTCTTCATACTCTGCTGCAGCTATATCATGCATTTCTAATTCTTCAATTGTTATAAAATA
>LBNU01036369.1:0-19394 GCA_014162995.1 Artemisia annua | reverse complement strand
AAGCCCATTCGTTTAGTAAAGGAAGGAGAGAGGGAGTGTTGCCCTAGCTCCTCTCCTATATATAGGACCTCATGTATCCATTCTCTCTTGTTGGTTATTTCAATACACTAAAGACACTCTTGCACTTTTATTCTTCATATTTGTTATAATCAACCAAACTCTATTTCTCATCTCATTTCTACCAAATCTATACTTGTGTTTACAATATGGTGACCTAACACTTCTCAATTTCAAGTTTGAACTCTTGGCATGATTTACATGTCGTGTCAATATTTTTACTCTTTTCTAAACGTTTAGCTTTTTCTTTTAATTCATAAACTTTGTTTTCTAAAAATTCCTTTTTAGTTTTCAAAAATTTGTTTTTGTTTATGATTTTTAAACTTAACTCACAAAGTTTGTTGTATTGTTTTTGCAAAGTGTCATTATCAATAGAAGAATAAGATGAATCGGAATGTACCTCATTTGAGTCTTGAGTCATAAGAGCTACCTCGTCATTTTTTGGCTCTTCGTCATCATTCTCACTATCGCTCCAAGCACCACTTACAAAAGCACTTTGAGTTTTGCTTTTGGGTGGTTTTGGACATTCTCCTATTGGATGACTTGTATCTCCGCATCTAAAACACTTTCTTTCATTCTTGACTTTCTTGTCATCACAACCTTTTTGTGAAAATTTCTTTTCATCTCTAGGTTGCCTTACATACTTTCCTCGTCTTCGAAAGAACTTCTTGAAGTCTCTAACCACCATGGCATATTCTTCATCTTCACTATCCGAACTTGATTCCTCATCATCACTTGATTCTACTCTAGCTTTCAATGGATTTAACCTTTTCTTTCTTGCCTTTAACTATCTTCGAATCTTTTTCCATTACCATTTCATGAAATTTGAGGTTTCCAATTAGCTCGTCAAGTGACATGCTTGAGAGATCCTTAGATTCTTCAATAGCCGTTACTTTTGCTCTCCACTTTTGATGAAGTGCTCTAAGGAATTTCCTGACAAAATTCTTGCTACAAAAAGATTCATCAAGTGCTTTAAGTGAAGTAATGATAGTGTTAAATCTAGCAAATTCATTATCAATAGTTTCATCTTCAGGAATAGAAAATTGTTCATATTGTTGGACAAGAAGATTAATTTTGTTATCCTTGACTTGTGAGTTTCCTTGATGAGTAATTATTAAAGATTGCCAAATTTCTTTAGCGGTTTTGCACATAAAAACTCTTTCATACTCTTTCTTTGGTAAAGCATTATAAAGCATCATTTTAGCTTCATTGTTTTTAGCGATTAGTTTCTTTTGATCATCACTATGTTTAGTGAGTGCACTATCCTCATTCCGACCACTTCCAATATCCTTAAAAGTAGCCTTGTGATCACCTTCAATAATAATATACCATAGGTCTATGTCCTTTGACTTTACGTAAGTTTCAAAACGATTTTTCCAATATATAAAACCATTTGGTTCAAATAGTGGTGGTCTTTGCATAGACTGCCCTTCTTTAAAGTTTTCAAAATACATGGATCATTTCAAGTTTTAAGATACAATATATTTTAAAAACTTGAGTAACGTAGCTCTTGATGCCAATTGTGGAAAACTAGAAGGGGGGTTGAATAGTTTACCGGTTTTTAACTTGATTTTTTTTTGAAAACTTTTACGTGTAATCGACAACTAAAACTTACCAAACAATAAATAGTATGCAAGAATAAAAGTAAGAAACTATCAAACCATAACACGGATGTTTATCGTGGTTCGGCTACAAGGACTCTTTTTCCTTGCCTTACTCCACGCCCCGAGTATCCAACTCGAGAGTTTCTTGCACTAGTCAACAAGCTCCTTTAACCGGCGGAGAAAACCTTACACGTCGCTTACACACTATTTCCGACACTAAGCTAGATGTCGAGTTCTTTCACAAGGGTTCAACCACTCCCGATAGTTCTTTTACAAGGGTACAACAACTCCCTATACACTAAGTATTTTGAGGACTAAAATACTAACTGATCACTACAAGTGGATACAATAAAATGATGTATAAACTTTACTAGTTTACACTATGCTATGCTTAACAAGTCTTGCAACGTTGTGTTGAAGCTTGTGAAGTCGTGATCTTCTTGCTACAAATAAAGGCTCACAAATATGAAATGGAACTGAGTTAGAAGAGAGAAATGAAAGTATATGCAGTATGTTATGATAGTAAGTGATGAGAAAAACTCAAAGAGTGGGTTGCTATTTATAGGCAAACTTCCAGACCAACCCACGGATATGGCGGAACCAATCCTTTGGTTCCGTCCGTTATACCCGAGGGTTCCGCCAGCATGTCTGACAGAATCCTGCACAAAATATTTCACAATCTAACTCAATATTCTCAAGATCTCACAAAGTCAACTTTGAGATCTTTGAGTATGAATCTACATAAAATAAAACATGTTTCTTACACATATGTTTCCTTGAAGGGACATGTGTGATGCAAGTGATGATGTAAGTATATATATATTATTTCTAATTTTAGATATACTTAAAAAAGAAAGTATTCTTGTAAAAGTGTTTATGTAGAGACTTAAAAATGTTTTTTTGAGATGTTTAGCAAGTGAATGATTTACTAAAAAAATGTTTGATTACTTATATCCTAATAAGACACACTCTTTTAGAAAACTTACTAAATATACTTATATGGCATTTTTAACACATGACATTATACTAAAGTATACTTAACCATTTTACAATTTGAAATCACTTTATGAAAACATGTAAATGTAGTTTGAGTGATGTTAAGTAAAAGACTTCTAAGCTATATTTATGATTTGCTAAAAATAAACTTTACCTTTTGTTGTTAACAAAACTAAGAAAGATCGTAAAATATAAATAACGTTTTTAGGCGATATTTGTATTAACAGAACNACAAGTCTTGCAACGTTGTGTTGAAGCTTGTGAAGTCGTGATCTTCTTGCTACAAATAAAGGCTCACAAATATGAAATGGAACTGAGTTAGAAGAGAGAAATGAAAGTATATGCAGTATGTTATGATAGTAAGTGATGAGAAAAACTCAAAGAGTGGGTTGCTATTTATAGGCAAACTTCCAGACCAACCCACGGATATGGCGGAACCAATCCTTTGGTTCCGTCCGTTATACCCGAGGGTTCCGCCAGCATGTCTGACAGAATCCTGCACAAAATATTTCACAATCTAACTCAATATTCTCAAGATCTCACAAAGTCAACTTTGAGATCTTTGAGTATGAATCTACATAAAATAAAACATGTTTCTTACACATATGTTTCCTTGAAGGGACATGTGTGATGCAAGTGATGATGTAAGTATATATATATTATTTCTAATTTTAGATATACTTAAAAAAGAAAGTATTCTTGTAAAAGTGTTTATGTAGAGACTTAAAAATGTTTGTTTGAGATGTTTAGCAAGTGAATGATTTACTAAAAAATGTTTGATTACTTATATCCTAATAAGACACACTCTTTTAGAAAACTTACTAAATATACTTATATGGCATTTTTAACACATGACATTATACTAAAGTATACTTAACCATTTTACAATTTGAAATCACTTTATGAAAACATGTAAATGTAGTTTGAGTGATGTTAAGTAAAAGACTTCTAAGCTATATTTATGATTTGCTAAAAATAAACTTTACCTTTTGTTGTTAACAAAACTAAGAAAGATCGTAAAATATAAATAACGTTTTTAGGCGATATTTGTATTAACAGAACGTATAAGTACATATATATAAACGGGCGAAACGTATAAAAATGGACTAAAACATATAAAAACGGATGAAAACGCATAAAAACATATAAAAGCATATAAAAGTAGATAAAAACATATAAAAACGGGAGAAATTGGATAAAAACGGATGAAAACGTGAAAAAACTGACAAAAGCATATAAAACGGATGAAAACGTATCAAAACGGAAGAAAGCGTATAAAAACGGATAATAACGTATAAAAATGGACAAAAATGGATAAAAACGGATGAAAAACAGGCGACGGAGTATAAAAACGGATTAAAATGGATAAAAACAGGCGAAAACGTATTAAAACGGATGAAAACGTATACAATCAGACGAAAGCATATTAAAACGGATGAAAACGGATAAAGACGTATAAAAACGGGCGAAAACGTATAAAAATTGGAACTTACTAACGTATTACTACCTCCGTCTCATATTAATTGTCCAGTTTAACATCTTTAAGTCTTTCTTTTTCAACTTTAACCTTAAATATTTTTATTTGTGTTATAATACTTAATGAAAATTATGTCAATGAAAATAGATTTAAAACTAAATCTATTCATATATCTTGCATCAAGTATTATATAACACAAACAAAAATATTTAAGGTCAAAGTTGAAAAAGAAAGACTTAAAAAAAGTCAAACTGGACAATTAATATGGGATGGAGGGAGTGATAGTTAAAATTCGTGATACTATAAAAATTAGGGAGGAAAACGTATAAAAATTAGGGACTAAATTCGTGATACCTCATAAACAACAGGGACCCTACTTTTAAACATAAGAGGGTATTTATGAAGTTTGACTTTTTTTACAAAAAGAGCAAAAAAACAAGTCACCTCAGGTTAGGGATGGCAACGGGTCGGGTTCGGGGCGGGTTTTAATGTACCCGTACCCGTACCCGTTTAGAATATCCACACCCGTACCTGCCCCATTACCCGATGGGTACCCATTTAATATTATCCATCGGTTTTTCGGGTTTCCCCGCCGGGTATCGGGTATCCTCAATCGAATATTTTATGGAAAAAAATCTCGATTATCAAGACAAAACCACACTAAAACCCACCGAAAAAATCAAGCAAAACATCCTATTATTTTTAAAAAGTTAGAAAAATTACCGTATCAAATGATGTTACGTTTTTAAATAAATCATGTAAAACATCCAAATGTCTTAAATAATAAAGATACATATATAAAAATTACAAATGGAAGAAATTATATATAATATATATATGTACTCTAATTAATCATAATAAAAATAAAGCGGGTATAAATTCGGGTAAACGGGTATGGGTACGGGTACGGGTAATCGGGGCGGGTATTACTAGAACCCGTCACCGAACCCGTACCCGGATAATTTTTTTAATCAATACCCGAACCCGCATCCAAACCCGCCAACCCGCCCCCGAACCCGACCCAACCGCTTCGGGTTTCGGTTTTCCCCATTGGTTTCGGGTGCTTTTGCCATCCCTACCTCAGGTATAGTAGGCTCCAGCCGCCCAAGAAATTAGATAGTCTAGTGTCATACACACATGTACTTGACATGTATTTGTTTCTTACAAAAGTAGAGACACGTGTTAATATTTTAGAGGAGTCGGCCAAACCCACCCGGAGCGAGAGTCGCCCCAGGTCATTTTGAGAAGAGAAGGAAAAAAAGTGTAACATGGGTAAGTACAATTGTACTTTGGGATCAAGTAGGAAATTATCCTCTCTTTTTTTTAATTTTATTATTATTATTTTTTCCCGTCTCTTTCTAGGTGCAATTAGGGAGTATCTCATTTAGACTAATGCTAGTGATGGCCACTTTTTCACCCAAGCAACCCCGCCACCTCAGCTTTCTCTCTCCACAACTCCACCCCAACCATAACTAGCTAGTGGTGACCACAAAAGCAACCCCGTAAATATACATATAAATGGTAACAAAAATTGGAGTTGCTTTGTTAAATGTTTCGGTCACTCAATCAACCAAAACTTTGAAATGGTCATCAAGCAACGCGTCGCTTTGGGGTGGGCTAATGGAGCAACGCATTGCTTTTATGGGGTTGTGGTTGGGGGCCAACGCCCATTAGCATTAGTCTTATAATTTATGAGGATTGAAATTCTCCTACCAGAACCTCCTACTTATCCTACTACTTACAAGATTTTGACAAGTGTCAAAACTGGCGGTTTGGATGCAGAGAGAGAATGAGAGGAAAAAAATATATAATATTGTTGTTTGTTTAGGAGAATTAGTTGGAGGATATTGTAGAAGAGTTTAGCAATGCTCATAATTTAAACCTATATGATACAAGGCAAGGATGTCATACATGATGTGTCAACAAGGGATGATATTGCATACCAATGCAAAAAAAGTTGAAAACAATAGATACATTGAATGTGTATATAACTTAAAAAATAATTTTTAGAGTTAATTTCATAAATCGTCCTTGTGGTTTGTCGGGTTTAACAAAAATGGTCCCTCGCAAGAATTTTAAACGGATCTTCTCCCTGTGGTTTTGACCCGTATCGGGTTTGGTCCCTTGACCACTAAATCCGTTAAGTTGACCGTCATTTGTTGGTTTAGATGGTTGAAATGACATAATTACCCTCATATGTGTTTCGTAAATGGTCCTTGTGCTTTGTTAGATATCACGGATTTAGTCCATGCACTAATTATTTTTTATTTTATTTTTTATTTTTTATTATTAATTTATTATTACTATTTTAACTATTAATATGTTAGTAAGGTCCGTCTAACTATTAATACGTTAGTATGGCACGTTTTATACGTTTTTTTTTACGTTTTTATACGTTTTCATCCGTTTTTATACTCTTTTATACATTTTTATCCGTTTTCATTCGTTTTACACATTTTCATCTGTTTTTATCATACGTTTTTGTGTCCGTTTTTAAGCGTTTTAATCTGTCATTATACGTTTTCGTACGTTTACCTACGTTTTATTCATTTTTGTACGCTTTTGTCTATTTTTTACGTTTTCATCCGTTTTTATATGCTTTCGTCCGTTTTTCTTACGTTTTTATCCGTTTCTATCCGTTTTTATACGCTTTCGTTCGTTTTATACGCTTTCATGTGTTTTTCATCTGTTTTTATACATTTTTCGCTCGTTTTCTTACGTTTTTGCAGGTTTTTCCTTGTTTTTATACGTTTTTGTCCGTCTTTATATGTTTTCATCCGTTTTTATACGTTTTCTTATGAAAACATATAAAAATGGACTAAAATGTACGAAAACGTAAGAAAACATGCGAAAACGTATAAAAGCATACGAAAGCGGATGAAAACGTATGAATAGTTATAAAATAAGACTGAAACGTATAAAGACAGACGAAAATGTATAAAAACGAATAAAGACGGATAGAAACGGATTAAAATGTATGAAAACGGATGATAACGTAAAAAAATGACGAACACAGATAAGAACGTATGAAAACGTAAAAAAACAAACGAAAACGTATAAAAACGGATATAAACGTACAAAAACGAACGAAAACGTATAAAAACGGATAAAAACGTATGAAAATGTATAAAAACGGATGAAAATATATAAAAACGTATGAAAACGTAAAAAAAACATATAAAAACGGACATTAAAAAACGCGTGGACAAAATTCGTGATATCCCACAGACCACAGAGACCATTTACGAAACACATATGGGGGTATTTATGTCATTTCAACCATCTAAACTAACAATTGACGGTCAACTTAACGGATTTAGTAGTCAAGGGACCAAACCCGATACGGGTCAAAGCCACAGGAAAATGATCCGTTAAAAAATTCTTGCGAAGGACCATTTTCGTTAAACCCGACAAACCACATAGACGATTTATGAAATTAACTCTTAACTTTATGACTCAATTGTTAAATCTAATGTTTATATATACAACTTTTTACCAAAAAAAATTATTTCATACAGATTCAAACATTTACGCATCATATTCTCAGATTCGAATCAGATTCGAATGTGCGAATCAAATGTAAAATCTCTTAATAAACAAACAACACTGGTCTTCTGTCTTCACCCTTCATAACTGGCCCGCTGGACTATACTCGGGAAACATTAACCATAGCTCATAATGAATCTGATATGGTACATGAAGTATTTTTAGTCTTTACCCTAACAATAAACCTATCTCATAGATCAAGATTTCCCTTTATTTAGCATGAACACTGAGTTGCCAATGACTCAGATACCGTAAATTGGTCTCTATATGTAAACTGTTTTGGAATTGCAATAAACCAAGACACTTTGAATGATGCATATCAGCTCAGTTGACGAAAAACGGTAAATTATATGTTACTAATCATTTGCAAACATAAGGACTCTTAAACAAGTAGAACATGCAGTTTCTAAGGTATAGAAAATAAGATCATGTATAAATACATCAAATCTCCTCCCATTACTACTAATTTAGCAACACAATCCATAAAATAAAAAAGAATCCAACAAAACAAGTAATATAATTTTCTTCCTCTTTTCACTCTATTTTAAAGAAAGAAATTACCGTCATAGATACACATGGCTTTTCAGCTATTGTTTCTGTTTCACTTTTGGTTTTTGAACTTTCCATTTCTTTAAAATGTCTTGTTCTTCCACAAACATCAATCAGTAGTCATAGGCTGACTCATGCAGCACCTGAATCGAGCTTTGCGGACAGTAGTCATAATCTCGGTTTCAGCATGTTCAAGCATTCTGACAACCTCTGTGAAGGGTGGTCTGACATCTGAATTTCCATCCCAACAACGTGTCATTATTTCACCTAGAACAGGAAGACAGTCGTGTGGGATGGTGGGCCGGACACCTTTATTGACAACAGCGAATGCAGCCTGTACAGCTGTCATGTTCTGGAATGGAAGCATTCCTGTGATGAGTTCCCATAGAACGATCCCGAAACTATAAACATCCACCTTCTGTGTGTAGGGCCTATGCTGGATCATCTCGCTGCAATAACCAACATAATAACAAGTCAAACAAATTGCACTTTCTGCGTTTAAAATGTACTTGCATAATCAACTTATCACAAATGCACAAAGTGTGGTAAACCTTAATAAATAATGTGTATTAATTAATTCAAAGTGTGTTGATCAAGTTATCACAAACACGCACATGCCAAAAAGAACATATGAACAGCATTGGCAATTTTACTGGACCTATGCCATACAATGTTCACATAAAATAGTGAGCAAGTATGTGGCTAATCAACCACTATATTGGAAAAATAGATCTCGCTGCCGCTAAAAACTTCTATGATACTTGCAGTTTCCCTGTTCCTGGGTAAAATTTTGTATAATTACTTACCAATTATTTTAAGTTTATTTCTTATACCAATGATATAAAATCATATGGTGAACTCATTCTAGTTTTTTCCTACATCAACAACGGGACAAAATATACTATTTTGGTCATTCAAAAAGTTGGCTGTATAGTTGGTAAGAATAAAATTACGTTTGCCCGTTACATTAATCACATGTAAAGGAATAATAATAGAACACTGTATACATCTTCTAAAGCAAGCTGATAGTTTAAGAGAATAAGTGGCCAAAGGGTTGCGTTGATGATCCCTCAAAAAGAACTGCCCATAAATTGATAACATAATATGAGTACTAAATATGATTAGGGAAGATACTATAAAAAAAATAATAAAAAAAAAAAAAATGATAAAAAATAAAAAATAAATAAATAATTATTTGATGAATAAACGAATTTTTTGTTAAAAGGTTGAAAACAACTGAACAAAATTATGAGGACTTTCAGTTTCAACTTGTTTGACCAACTCAATTATCATTTTTGGGTAACTTTGATTTGACCAATTAGAAATACCTCAACCTATTTTTATGTTAATGGGTAGAAATTGACACCTCTAAGGAAAAGCATTTCCTTAAGTACCTCGCGACTTCATTTGTAAGTCACACTGGAGTCCAGAGTCGCATGTGACCTTACACAATCGATCAAGACATCAACTTGTCATGCTCCAATCACTAGGCATAATTGTACATTTGTACTTAATATTCTTTTTAAAACATCATATCTCATTTCTTCATAACACAACGTGCAATGAATATGATTCATGCATCTACCTTACATCCACTTGACAAGAGTAAAAGTTATGGAAATATGGAGCCCACTGTGTACAACATAGTAAGCCTAACAGACGCACCAAGTACAGGATGTAAAAAATTTCTTAAAGTAATCCAATCTCCCTAGCAAGACAAGAACTTAACACGGTTCACAGCACATGCGGATCTATGATGTTTCACACCACTAAATACATAACATTTTCATCAGCCTCAAAGTCCTTACTCTTTAGTGACAGGTTGACTGATCCATAATAAGATTAGTACTAGCTTTACACTATCAGATTTCCCATAAACATTAACAACCCAGTTTGTATGGATCTCAGGTAGAGTCGAAGCCTTTGGTGATAGGATGAACAATCTGTACTTATATAAACTGCTTAACCCTAATTCATATATCAGTATTTATGAACTCATCTAAAAATACTAAATGGAGAAATGAGGTTAAGGAAGCAGACTGATGAGTGCCTCTTCCAATATGCACGGGTTGTAGGCTTTTTTGGCAATTACAATAAGAAATTGCAAAACACCTTGAAAACTTCTTAGATTATATAATGCCACTCTATCGTCAGAAGGGACAATCACAAAAGAAATAGGACAACTTTCAAGTTTGAAAGGATTTTGTAAGAGGGTGTTTGGAATTGCTCTTTTATTTCGCTTATGCTTCTGCTTAATTAAGTGTTTGCTTTTGCTTAGTTTGTAAAAAAATAATAATATATTTTTTTGCAAATTTCACTCAAATCCGTTTATAAAATTTTAGTGTAACATTGTTGGTAAAAAGGTAACTTTAATTGCATCTTGAATAGACACTTTGAAATAAGCACTCAAAAAAAAAAGCTTCTACATAAACACTAAAAAGAAGCAGAAAAAAAAAAAGCAACCCCAAACACCCCCTCAAGAGTTTGAATGAGAAGCTTAATACACTCTTTTTTAATGCTTACATATAACAAACTACTGTTGATTTGGGCGCCTTAGAACATTTTAGATGTGAGAAGCTCTAGATGCCAAATTTGTCTTGGCTCAGGGGTGTGCTAGATAACCCTATCCTACACTACTAAAAAACATAGCGAATTGTAGTATCTTTAAGTGTTAATACTCTTATAAAAAAATAGTTCTAATACTTCCTGAAAAGATGAACTGACTCATGAACTTTCTTGATTCTCTAAACGTTCATGAACATCAAGAATTACAAACTTACAAAGGGTCCCCAGATCTTTCTTAAAGTTCAAACATATCCCAGTAAAGAAACTTCGCATGAAAAATTGATAAAAATCTGACGGTGAGATTTGAGATCGAAGGTGAACAATGCTATAACAGGATTGAGTTGACATTTTAAGAGCATAAAAGGTCGCCAAAGGTATGGGCTTGGGAGGTTGCAAATAAGCTTATGAAGGTTGGAACAAAATTGAAGCAGGTCCTGAGGCTTGCGGAAGCCTTGCTGAGAACTAACAACGGGCATCCACGATGTTCAAGGTCTGTAATGATTCACATGTTTCAACTTTACAATGCATAACTATTGTATAGAATACGACAATGGATGCTGGAGGCACGGATAAGATGCAGAAAATGGCACACACTTATCTAAGACATATAACCGAATATAATTCACCCAGGTGCTATATCATGATGGGAAGACATGATAGCCACATGTTCACTAGGATCCCTATTGAAGGCTGTCAATAATATTTTTAAAAGTTTATCCATACTACATAGCGTAACACATGTAATAATATTTAAGAATTATACTTTCATAGTAATAACGATAGCAGAGCCAAAAGTATAGGATACTTATAATTAACATACTCCGATGGTATTATATAAAATCCAAACATTTATATACGAAATAGTTTAATACTTATAACCAACAGGCAACAAAAGGGTCACACATCAAGATTCAAGAACAGGTCACAAATCACAATATCTCGATTAAAAAGTATAAATAAATACATTCAAAATTAAATTACATCTTAGAATCTTAATTATCTATAACCTGATAGTTGTATCATCAATGCACTTATAGAATTAATCGATCTGAAATCGAAGGACTCAGCCATTAATAAGAGTATTAAAGATACTCTTAGTCTTTAGAGTATTATATTATATAAATATATCAATTTCCAAATGATTGACTCCATTATGGATGTAAATAGCCAAACCAAGGATTAAATCGCGAGCACTAATAGGAAGTTCCTGATTTGGATACCGAACCATGATAGGAACGTTAATTTCCCGATCCAAATGACAATACTGCACGATCTGGAACGGAATCATACCCTGATTGGGAACGCATGAGCTAGATCGTTTGCGTCCTTATGTTTCTAGGGGTGGAACAAAACTACACTTGTAAGAAAAATGGACAACATCAGAACATGTCCCCAAAAGAAAAGGATTTAGGAATGAGGGATTAGAAAATGCATCAACATGTAGAATTTCAGCTTATGAAAAAAAAATAAATAAATAAATAAAAAAAAAATAAATAAATAAATAAAATAAAAAAAAAAAAGGTACGATCCAAATAGCTTTAACAAAAAGAAAGAAAAGGATTGATAAGTTCTCCCAACAGAACACCTAAAGAAATGTAACTGAATGCATTTACATAACACATTGATGACCTTTATAATAGCCGTGTTGATACCGAGAATGTTTAATTGACTAGAGAGTCAATTATCACAAAATTAGTTTCAATGAAAAAGAATTGCCCTTACTAAAACCGTATTTACGATTATAGTGGTAACATTCAGATACTAATCCAATTACTTAACTTGTTTGAAAGAGCTCATGATGACGAATCAGAATATACTCAAGTGAAGGCGCAGATAGGGTAGAAACATAAAAATAAACGAAGGACCTTAGTATGAAGATTGCATTTCAATGTAAATGATTAATTTCTAACTATAACATAACAATACGCCAAAAATAATGCACGTGCTCAATTTTAATTAATACAAAGTGATAGCAATATTGTCCAGTGGTAATCTAAGGTGCAAAGAGTTTCTTACAGTCTTCCCTTAAATGTCAGACTCCCAAACATCAAATAAATGAAAAATGAAAAAACCATAACTTTGTGTTAATTTTGATACAACTCCAACTACCAATAACATTTTTTATGTAACTCGAGGAAATTTGTTTATCAGATGGGGAAAAATGATTATAAAAAGAAACTTTTAGAAACGAAGGACTGATCACCACGAACTCAAGCAAGATTTGTAAACGAAATAGGCACTACGACTGAAGCAAAACGACCTAATAATCCAAAGTTTTGTTGGTAACTGGAATATTTCTTCAGTGGACCTTAAACGAGTTGCACCCATCATGCATTGATCCACAACGAGGTTTATATGGCTTACGCACTGCATTAGGATGAACTCTTATTTTGATCGAATTTGATTTCACTATCTTATCTTTATCCATAAAAATCAGGTATGTTTGTCACTTTTGCCATACATACTCACTAAGGTGAAGGTATGTGCATAGTTCAAGGCAATCCGTAGCCCGAATGATCCAAAGATATGAGATATATTAATCCACGTAATGGAAACTCAGTCTCAGGTGGAGCTAAACTTTGATTCAAGCACTCAATGACAGCTTAAAATGTTTTTTTGTGCTCCACCCGAAACCAAACACGCACGTGCTTAAAAAATCTAAATTTCAAATCTAACAATAATGATAAAAATAAAAATAGTACGTAACGGTGATTGCATACTAATAATAATTAATATTACTACTATAACTACTATGTTAATAAATTCAAACTTACACCCTTCGATTCAAATTTTAGACTTGTGGCCTAGCCATGATACCTTTTTGTTAATAAATCACTATTAATATATGTTTGACAGGTCATTTCAAAGTAGTTGTAAAAAGTTGAGCAAAAATCTAGACAAAATGAGAAAAGGAAAATACGGATTGAAAGCGCATCAGTTAGCATTTTGCCTTTGGCTTCAATCGCTACCGAACACACCGGCCTTTTGTTTACTTTTTGAGACTTCTAAATTTAGTATTAACAGTAAAATGTCACACTGTTCACTAGCAATTTACATTGTAACTGATATAAAAGGGTAATCTCTTAAAAAAACTACACACAGGAGGACATGTGAAACAAGACTACTGAGAGTGCATAGTTTGGACCTGTCAGTGCCAAATGATTGAGCAATTACCACCAAGTATTGGTGAAATGGAATAAATGGTAGCTACGATGTGAAACGAAAAATTAAATAGATAGATGCAAACAAAACAGATTTCAATAAGTGAAATGAAGTAAACTTACGGAGCCATCCAGCGGTAGGTCCCGGTCTCAGGTGTCATTCCTTCGGTCTGCACCTCAATTCTTGCAACCCCAAAGTCAGCAATCTTAATTGATTTATCAGCTGAAATCAAAAGATTATCCGACTTCAAATCCCTATGAATAAGTCCAAGTCCATGCACATATTCCATCCCCCTAGCAACATCCAATGCCTGCTTAACCGCCAATTTCAAAGGCACTGATCTATTCTGCCTCTTAGTCAAAAACTGCCTAACAGAACCTCCTTTAGCATATTCTGTAATAATACACCATACCATAGGCTTACGGCATGCACCAATGAATCGAACTATGTTTGGATGCTTTAATCTTGCAAGCATCATAACCTCCTGCTGAAATTGTTGCTCCATAAGCTGTGCTCTATCTAAATCATTCTCTGGCTTTTCCAAAAGCTTAATAGCAACATCCTCACCATTATAAGTACCTTTATAAAGCTTCCCAAACGCGCCTTGTGCGAAAGCTGGTCCCATACTAAGTTTCCTCAAATCAATCGTCCATTCATCGAAATTCTCAAGCCCTTCAGTAGGAAAACGAGCATCTAATAAAGCTCGAGCTAAAGCATCATCACTTAACCCCTGCGAAACCCTTCCTCTATTCACACTTTGGGCATCAATATAATTATTCTTTACACGCTTCAAACCTTGATGATTTAAAATACGAGTATGCGAGTCATTCGACCCAACACTACTATTGTCCATAGACATAGCAACTGACCCGCCACCATTACTCATCTGCAAACTATTGAAACTGTCGATAGACATATTCGACCCCTCACCAAGCTTGTGATAAAACACTTGTGACAAATCAACAAAGTTATCATTTCCATTATTAACACCCATCATACCCGTATATTTCGGACCCTCCAACATCTTATATCTTATACAATATACCCACCCTCAAACTCAACCCTTCATCAACACGAAACCGTCAAACCCGAACACCTACATCAATTCCATAAGCACAAAATCAGTTTCAACATACCTCATATACATAAAACTAAAACTTTAACTAAAAACACATTAATCCAACCCTAACAATCATTTCCAGCTAACCCTAACACTAAATCAACAAAAAGACAACACAAGAACAGCCTTTAAACACCTTAAAACAAAACCCAATACTCAAAAACCTCAAAAAAACCAAAAAGTACAAAACTTTATCACTAAAACTGAAAATTAATCAAAGCCCATAAGCTAAAACACCATAAAGAACAAAATTAAAGAGAAAAAACTTACGTATGATCAAAAGGGTATGAATATTTGAGTGTGATATTGGTTAAAGATATGATTTATAAAGATGAGTTGTTTATTTTGGGATAGTTTTGAGGTTGTCGCGTTCGAAAACACGGTGAGAGTCTATAGAGAGAGAAGGAAGTCTTTTTTACTTTAAGTTGTAGTGAGAGAGAAAAAAAAAGGTACAAGAACTGGTCTTCGCTCGGTTTTTGCATTTTCCTTTTGTCTTTTTTTATTATTATTAGAGCATCAGGTACGGTGGAGCCGTACCGCTGGTAAAAAGGGCTGTCACATCAGCATTTTTTTTATAACACGAGAATTCACTACAACACAAAAAACACCCTCCCTCCTATAAGAGCACACGGTGGGTTAACCTCCCAAGTGAGTGAAACCTTCACATTTCTGCGTTAAACCCACGTTAACCGCACCGTGATCTTGCGTTAAGGCTCCACAGTGGCATAGTAAATATCGGTCGAGTATGCATGATGACCGATTTCCAAATCGGTCAACTCCTTTGTGGAGTGTCTTCACAATATCGGTCGAGCACCCTCCAAAATCCAAATCGATCGTTTTTTCGACCGATATTTACACAACACAATTTAAAAAACGTACCGTTAAAAAAACCAACCAAAAAAAAAAAAAAAAAAAAAAAAAAAAAAAACAATTTTGGGTCACCACTGTTGCACTTGGGTCATGTCTGGTCGTCGGAGAGAGAAAGCTGACGTAACACTGGTGACCGAGGTCACCACTGTGGGTAACCTAAAGGCTAAAGGTTTCACCCACGTTAAAGCTTTAACGTTGCGTGAAAGGGTGTTTGTAATTAAAAAATAATAATAATAAATAAAATAAATAAATAAATAAATAAATTAAACCTTTGCCCCCTCTAAGAGCATAAGGTATGATCACGGTGGTTAAAGTTTAACCAACTGTCACGTCAGCGTCACATCAGCCACCAAACTTTAACCAAAAACCCCTGGTATAATAACCAAACTTTAACCACACTTTAACCAAACTATTTTGAAATTCAACCCTAAACTAAAACTAATATTTCATTTAATAACTAAAATAACATTTATAAAACACAACTTATATTAATTATTAAACTTTAAACACACATGAAATTTAAAACATGAATTACAATAAACATTAAACTTAAACTATGAAATACAAAGTACGATTAAAAAAAGGAATCATCGGAGACGCAGCCCTCCTCCTCACTCGAACTCTCTGATTGTACAGGGCCAAGCCCCATTTCCCATCGGTATGTTGTCTCTCTTTGTTCCCGCTCCCTACGAGCAGCTGCCTCTCTTCATTCCCGTTCCCTACGAGCAGCTGTGTCACACCCCCAGAATCGGGTCCAGCGGAAGCTTACATGTCGCTGGGGTGTAACTCAATTGGTATCACAACACAAGTGCAAAGAACAGTTTTCAGTTCAATCATTTAGAATAAAATTATTAACAAAAGTGTTGAATTTACATTGTTAAAAGTAATGCGGAAGTAGGCCCTTAAAATATAGTTTAAAACGGTCCCCAAATGAATATCAGAGTCTTCTATGACCATGCCATGCCCTGCCAAAACCTCCAGTAGCGTGCCATTGCTTAATACCTGAAAATACATGCTAAAGCGTCAACACGAGTGTTAATACAAATATCGCTTAAAAACGTTATTTATATTTTATGATCTTTCCTAAGTTTTGTTAATGACAAAGTACAAACTTTAGCTTATAAGTAATTCATCACTTTAGTTTTAAGTCTTGTATAAACTAGACTTAACATTTCTTTTTAAACATAAACATAGTTTTTGTTTCTTTAAAAAGAAAGTGTCACATCACATTAATAGAAAGTTTATGTGTTTGACCATCTTTGGTTCTTACACACTTTTGGAAGTATTCCACATTGAGTCAATGCATAAGTTGATGTGACATTGTGTGTGTCATAACTTAGTATTTACTTCCTTAATAAGAAAGTGTCACATCTCATCAATGTGCACTTATAGTAAGTTTGTGTGTTTGACCTTCTTTGTTCTTACACAACCTTGGAAGTATCCTTCATTGAGTCAATGCATGATATATATTGATGTGACCTTGTTTGTCTTGGAGGGATTTACTTTGTGTGCAAGTTTGGACATGTCAGTCCTGGCGGAACCCTGGGGGTACACGGGCGGAACCCTTGTGAGGGTGCCGCCGTTTCCGCCAGAGCTGACATTTGGTTATCTATAAATACCAACCAACTTGCAAGAAATCCCTCATCACTTTAGGCCATATTATTTGCATATCCTCTCATCTAACTCAGTAACATTTGACTTGTGTGATTCTCTTATGTAGCAAGGAGTTCACAAAGTCATTCGAGAAGTTACAAGTATTCAACTCAACGTTGCAAGACTTGTTATCTTTGTTGTGTATAGACTTCGGTAGTTTATACGTTAGTTGTATTATGTGTAAAAGTGATCGGTTTGTATTTTAGGCCTCAAAATACATAGTGTGTAGGGAGTGGTTGTACCCTTGGTAAAGAACTCGACATCTAGCTTAGTGTCGGTAAAATTGTAAGCGACGATGGGAGTGGTTGTACCCGTGTAAAGAACTCGACATCTAGCCTAGTGTCGGTAAAGGAAATTGGGCGACGATAGGTTGGTTCTACCTTGAGTTAGAACTCGGTATCTAGCTTTGTACCGGAAAAAGTGTAAGCGACGATTGTAAAGGTTTCTCCACCGAGAAGGAGTTTGTTGACTAGTGAAAGAAACTCTCGAGTTGGATACTCGGGGCGTGGACGTAGGGCAAGGAAAATAGAGTTCCTTGTAGCCGAACCACGATAAATACTCGTGTCATGGTTTGATCGTTTCTTTCTTTATTCTTGCATGCTACGTAATATCTTTTGGTTTACATCTTTGATAGTATCTTTGTTTATATCGTCAATAGTAATAAAAGTATATCATAGATTATAACTTTGATTATACGAAAGTTTTAAAAGGATAATTAACTTAAAAAGCGGTAAACTATTCAACCCCCCTTCTAGTTTTCCACAATTGGCATCAAGAGCTACGTTACTCAAGTTCTTTAAAATATATTGTATTTTAAAACTTGGATCGATCCATGGATTTTGAAAATCTCAAAGAAGGGCAAAAACCACCGCTATTTGAAAAAGAAAACTTTCTTGAATGGAAAAGTAAATTTGAAAACTATGTGAGATCAATTGATCAAGATCTTTGGCATATTATTTCTATTGATGATTTCAAACCAACGAACACGAGTTTTGAAAATCAAAATGATTTTTCCAAACTTAATAAAAACACTAAAGCTAAGATAATGATTTGTAAAGCTTTAACAAGAGTCGAATATGAAAGAGTGTTAGTTTGTCAAACGGCTAATGATATTTGGAAAAATTTATTAAATCATCATCAAGAAATATGTCAAGTCAAAGATGATCAATTTGATCTTACATATGAGTTAGAAGTTCTAGAAAAACTAATAGATAGGCATTTACTAGAAGTGAATACATGTACTACTAGTTTTAATGTTTTCAATGAAGGTACAAGTGAAGATGAGTACATATGTCAAAGAGAAATTGCTTGTGAATCATGGAGCGACACGGATGTAGAAGATGATGATCATCCGATTAGTGATTCTCAATTTATTGAAACAACAAGCAAGGTACATGTTGAAACCAAACATTTTTGCTTCGACACTTTTCTCTTAGTATTTTCTAAACTAGAAAATGAGTCTAAACTCTTAGGCAACATGAACCTAAAAACTATCTTTAACGATGAGTCTTCAAAATCCATTGGGAACAATTTTGAAAAGGAAATCTTGTTAGAAGATAAAATGTCTAGACTTGAGAGTAATGTTGAAATTGATCTAGAATGTAAAATATGTCTAGATTACAAACATGAGATTAAAAAGCAAAATGAGAAAGGGAAAAGGTTATTTAAATTTGATGAAAGCTCAAAATCTCTTGAAAGATTGTTGAGAAGTCAAAAGTTGTTTAGAGATAAAACCGGATTAGGATTTAACTCAAAATCACCATCAACAAGTAAAACAAAGAAAGTAAACTTTGTT
>LBNU01036367.1:47870-66319 GCA_014162995.1 Artemisia annua | reverse complement strand
TCACATCAGAGCCGTACCCTCATGATGAATCAAACTCTTTCTTGTCTGTTAAACATAGTGAGTTGAATACCATTTGTTGTGTAGTACAAGTACTAACACCATGTTCTACTCAAAAACAATTTGTTGCTGTAATTATTTGTGCTTCAAAAATTATTTTGCACATGACAAAAATTGTTATTTCAAAAAAATTTAACTGGTTTTAAGCTGCAAGCAGTACTTTGGGAAAGTACTGTTTGATCAGCAGTACTTTGAATAAAGTACTTATTTATTCAAAAGATTTTATACAATTAAGATCATACCAGTATTTTTCAATCATCATCCTTCAAAATTGTCCAATTGATGAACAAATTGATCACCATTAGAGCTGTTTCATCTTCTTTTTCAACTTCCATACCATGATCCAGCATCCTCAGCATCAAATCTCTTGTAAGAGGATATCTCCTTTCTACCAGCATGTAGATCATTGTACCATCTTCCAGCTCTAAGGCATGAACAAATTGTCAGTTGAAGATTTAGAATTTTCTTTTGTCTGTTCTGCTTCATAAGCTCATCTTAGATCATCTTCATAGGACTTTCTTGAAAAATCATCCTACTTAATTCATCTTGTATAGCTAGTGTTTCTTCATCAGAGACTGTTGTGGTTGAGTTAACAGTATCTTGCTTATCATTAGCAGTACCTTGGTTTTTATTGACAGTACTTTGTTCTTTGTCAGCATTTTTAGGACTAGCATTGACACCATGAACTATGAACTGTGAATTGTCTTCTTCTGAATGGACAACTTTATTCTCCCCCTAACAGGCACATAGTTCATAGAAGGAGTCAATATATCAAGATTAAACATCCAATCAGGACCTTTACCTTTCTGGTTTGGTAGATCTTCAAGAAATTCAACATGAAGATAGTCTTGAACCTTCTTTGTAACTTTGTTATATACCCGAAAACCTTTACTGTTTGTAGAATAACCCAAGAGATATCCTTCCTCAGACTTGCCATCAAATTTTCCCAAATTATCAATGGTATTAAGAATAGTAAGAGGACATCCAAAAGGCTTTATAAAGCTAATACTAGGTTTTTTGTCCATCAATAATTCATAGGGTGTCTTCATTTGAGGTTTGGTGATAGAAACTCTATTCAAAATATAGCAAGCAGCACTTACTGCTTCAGCCCAAAACTGAATATAAGAGTGAGTCTGCTAGCATAGTCCTTGCTGCTTCTATCAAAGGTCTGTTCTTTCTTTCTGCAACTCCATTCTGCTGAGGAGTTCTTGCAATACTGAATTCCCTCTTGATCCCCTTGTTAGCACAAAAGTCATCCATAAGTTTGTTCTTGAACTCAGTCCCATTGTCACATCTAATAACTCTAACCTTGTGTCTTAACTGATTTTCCAGGGAGATGATTAAATCATGAATGGCATCAAATGTCTCATCTTTAAATCCTAAGAAAAAGACCCAACTAAAACGACTGCAATCATCTGTGACAACTAAGCAGTACTTCTTCTTGTTGAGGCTTGAAACAGAAACAGGTCCAAAAAGATCCATATGCAACAGCTCCAAAGGTTCTCTTACAGTTCTTTCCCCAAGCTTCTTACAGGAGGCTTTATGTTGTTTACCATTCTTGCAGGCCAAGCATGATTGATCATTCTTGAAAGTTTTGGAAGGTAAACCTCGAACTAGATTACCTCTGACTAACTTGTTGATGTTCTTGAAATTCACATGACCTAGTCTTCTGTGCCATAGATGTGCTTCTTCAGTTGATGCTTTAGCTACTAAACATGTAACATTCTCAGTAGCTAAGATATTCTTCATATCAATGTTGTACACATCATTGGTCCTTGGTGCCTTAAGACCACTAATTCTTCAGCTTCAAACTTGAATTCAGGTGAGAGAATTAAACATTCTGTATCAGTGAACAAGACAGGGTACTTCTTGTCACAGATCTGAGAAACTGATAGTAAATTGAACTTGAGCTCCTTCACATAGCTAACATTCTCAAAGTCAATCTTTCCAGTCTTGATAGTTCCTTTGCCTGTAATTCTCCCTCCAGTAGCATCATCCCCAAATGCAACTTTTCCTCCAAAAAATGGCTTAAAATCTGACAGAATCTGCTTTTCTCCTGTCATGCTTCCAGAGCAACCACTATCAACAATCAAATGATCTTTAAGCTCCACTTCTGGGTTGCCCTGCACAAAGATAAGAAAGTTAGTTTCTTTTAGGAACCCAAGCCATTACTGACTTGTGTTCCCCTTGTGGAGTCACATACTTAAAATCTTTAAGTATGTAATTCCCACTATCTTTTAAAACATGATCAATAACTTTCTTTTGTTCAAAAACTTGATCTTTGTTAGAAAAACAACTTTCTTTTACAACAGCATGTTCTTTTTCACCCACACTTTCTGAAAGTACTGGTTTGTCCCCAGCAGTACTTTCCTTTTTGACCCACATAGTTTTAACTTTTTGGGTTGAGGTCTGTGGTTTAGGTACTCTTTTGTAAGGCCTCTTAGATGTAGAAAAATTGGTATCATGGCCAGGAGCTCGTTTTGAAACATTGAGTCTTACATGAGCAGTACCTTTATTAGGTGAAAATCTCCTAACAGTACTTTGAGAGAATACTGTTTGTGGCCTACCAGTACCTTGAAAAGAATGACCTGAAGGTACTGGTTGTTTGGAAAAAGTTCTTTTCTGTTGAGGGTACCTATATGATTCAGTGAAATTACTATGGTTGACCCTTCTAGAATAATTCCAAACAGGTTTGGGTGAAGCTGGTTTAGTTTCTGTAGGCCTATTTTGTACAGATCTGGTCTTTGGGTATTGACTTAAGTAATTTGAATGTAAGGTACAATCTTTTATCAAATGATTAGGACTATAACAAACAAAACACAATTTTTGATTCATTGACCCAAATCCAGATCTTTGAGGGTTATACCCAAGACCAGTGTGACTTCTAGGTGAATAATGAGAAGAGTTTCTAAAGTTAGCAGTATGTTGGAAAGAATTCTTTGAGGGAACTGCTGAGTGACTAGCAGTCCTTTGATTAAAGTGAGAAAATACTGCTGGTTTTGAAAAAGGTTTAGAGAAACTCTTATCATTAACATTATTCCCTGATCCCCTAGTATTCCCATGATTCTTAAGAATCTCAACTTTGACTTCAGATGAACCTGGATTAGATTGACCCTTAAGTTTATTCCTAAACTCTAGATTGTCTACTCCATAACAAGAAACATCTTTCCTAGGTGGTTGAAAACTTCCAACAGCATGAGGAACTGCATGATACCCCTCATCTTTCTTAAATTCAGGAGGTGTTGGGCTTATGGGTTCCTCACTACTAGATCTGTTTTCTTCTGAGCAAGTTTCAAATTCACTAGTTGAGATTTCCTCTGAACTTTCTTGTTCCTTATCACTAGTTGGGTTCTCTTCTGAACTACTATACTCAACACCATAACCTAGTCCTGTTTTAATGTTTGTTCTTCTTTGTTTTTCACAGAAACTAACATGTGTAAGACCAGCTTCTTTCCAACTTTTAAGCTTTTCTAACAAATCATCTCTTTCCTTAGTCATCTTTTCTAACTCAGACACCTTACATCCTAACTTCCATTCACTTAACTTTAACTGATAGTCCTGTTGTTGATATTTTTCAGCCCAAGCTACTTCATTATTTTCATGTGTAATTATTTTAGCTTCTAAGGATTCTAAGGTCAATTGATAACCTAAGACTTCAGACCTAGCTTTATTATGTTTATCTCTTTCAGACACATAATCACTAAGTACGTTTTGATACACATTATTGCACTTAGAGCATACCTCAGTAGCAGTAGTGAAGTAGGTGCAGTAGCAACCAAAGCCAGCAGGACAGGTGCATCTTCATTCACCATGCTCCAGTCAAAGCCTCCAAGATCTTCAGTGGAATCCAAAGTAGTACATCCTGGTTCCACATCAAAAGTTGTGCTCCAATCATATTCCTTCATTGCAACCATAGAGAGAGTAACTGGTTCATCATCAAATTCAGTACTCCAGTCAACCTCTGATAAGTTTTCTTGAGCCACAAATGCTTTTGGTTTTGGTTTTGGTTCAGGAAGCTCCTTGAGTTCAACCTTGGGTTTTTCTATCATCCTGTTTGCTTGATACTTAGAAAACTTACATTCCCTTGCAAAGTAACCAGTCTTTTGACAGTTAAAGCATTCAATCTTAGACTTGTCAAATGCAATACCTTGTTTGGCCTTGAAATCAATCCCTCTTCCTGTTTTCTTCATGAACTTCTTGATCCTAGCAGTAATCATAGCAACTTGCCATCTGATGTCAATTTCTTCTAGATCATCTTCTTCAATTGGCAGTAGGTCTTGTTCATAGGTAACAGGTAAAGTGGCTTGTTGAGCAAAGAATGAGCACACAACATCATCACAATTGATGTTGTTTGAGGGTTGTGAAGTGGTAGTAGACACAGTTCAGTAAACATCAGCAACAGTACTTTGAACTGGATAAGCAGTACTTTTAGTGGAAGTACTGCTTGTCTTGGCAGGAGGCACAAAAGCAATATTGTTGGTTGATGAACCGGATTTACCATTCATCTCATGCTCATACACCTTCAAGTTGTTGTATAAATCATCAAAGTCCATAGTAGCCAAATCAGGTTGACCTCTGATCATAGTAGCAATCACATGCCAGATAGATGGCAAACTCCTTAGGAACTTCAAGTTTGCATCTTCAGTAGAGACTTCTACACCATGTATCTCTAGCATACTGAGAAGATTTTGAAATCTCTCATAGGCAGCATCAAGTCCTTCTCTTTCTCCAACAGCAAAGGTTTCAAACTGCTGCTTCAACAAACTTCTGTGCATCTTCTTGGAAGCATCATTACCTCCAAATCTTGTTTTGATAGCAGCCCACAGTTGTTTAGCATCCTTAGCATTATGAAACTTCAACAGGTGGCCATCAGG
Source organism: Artemisia annua (assembly GCA_014162995.1). NCBI lineage: Eukaryota > Viridiplantae > Streptophyta > Magnoliopsida > Asterales > Asteraceae > Artemisia > Artemisia annua. Next base: position 61,388 of record LBNU01036367.1, on the reverse strand, counting down.
GATAGCAGACAGCAGTATGTTGAGAGCTTTGTCTTGATTCCTCTTCACAGTTGCAGAGAGTTGTTGCTGAGGTGGTTTAGGCTGTCCAGGAACGACTTCAGGTTCTTCTATAACTTGATTGCCATTGACAATGATATCCCAAAGTGCAGAGTCAGTAATAGCAATGTACTGCCTCATCTTCATGCTCCAGAGATCATACTCTCCCTTCTTGACTATGGGAATTCTAACAGTGGTGATGGATGGCATAGGTGTAGGTTCAGGTTGAGACATCTTGTAGGGTTTGTTTAGAAGATCGACTTGATTTAGGGTTTAGGGTTTCTTCTTAATCAGAGTTTCCACACAAGCTCTGATACCACTTGTTGGATCGTTATACTCTGACCAAACTACTTTATTATAGCTTGTCTAAGGTTTAGCAGTCTTGGATAAATCCTAAACTACTAATGATGAAACACTGAATTACTCTATTAAGTATGCGGAATTACTTAACAAAGCTAAGAAGAATTATAACAACTTCAACACTTTATATTAACCAAACTTTGAACCTGCTAATTGTACAGATTCACAAACAACCCTAATATAGCTAATATCGAACTTTAGCTTTTCTCTAAAAGTATTCGTATCTCTAATAATGACCTAGGGATCCTTTTATAGGCACAAGGAAAACCCTAGTCGGTTTACAATACTTGAACGACAAGTATACAAACTCTAACTTTAGAATATTCTAGATTATACATAATATTCCTAATCTAATCTTCAGTCTTTATCTTCAAGCAGTACTTTGACTTTATCAACGAGCAGTACTTTGATCACAAGCAGTACTTTGACTTTAAACACTTTAGCAGCACTTTGGTCTTCAGCAGCACTTTGATCTTTTATACCCCAACAGAGTTTAGGCATGTTTCACCTATCAACAACAATTATATAATTAGCCAGAAGTTAAGGTTGGTTTAGTTTTTGACATGTTTTAAACCTAAATTTTAATTGTTTTAAATTTTCACTTGAGTACATTAGAATATGTATCAACAATGTGGGATTAGTAGGTTTTTTCAAAATCATTTTTCTTATACGAGATCAGTCATGCTTCTAGTAAAACTTTTTGAAAAGATATCTCATTCTCTAGTTTAAAGCACTACTAAGTAAACACTGTAGGAATTATTAAGTGATCAAGATAGATAATCCCAAATCTAATTATACAATATTTAACCAAGAAATGAGTAGAGATTAGATAAGGATAACTTACAATTTGTGTGTAGAAGTGATTTGTAAACTTGGTTTTGAAATTTTGAACTTTTATGGTAATTTTTGTGATGTTCTTCGTTTCCTTTTGGGATAAGAGTATAAGAAATGGTTTGCTCGGCTGTGAATAAGTGAAAGGACCGTGTATAAGAGTAAATGCCAAGACGGTCCCTTATTGATTTGGGACCGTGGGTCGATTAGGGACCGCCGTCAGAAGGTTTTGTGATCTTGACGATTTTTGTTGTTTCAGTTATTATGACAAGTCTTTTGTTCCAAAATGATTTAAAATGTAACTTAGTGTATTTTAAGATACGGAAAAGACTCAATATGCACGAGTAGGCTAAGGAATGGGTATGCTGTGGAATTGAGACAAACGAAAAGAAATAGACTCGATACGCTTGAATGAAGAGTGGATTTTGAGTCGAGACAGAAGAATAGAAAGGAAGCAAAACGTTCAATGGGATTCAAAGACAAGAGTTGCATCGGAGAGGCTAGAAGTCAATCATGTAAATTACAAGAAAAGTCTTAGACGAGAACTAGAGAGCAAACAAAGATTGAAGCAAGTGTGCATCGTCTATAGTGATTGATTGACGAGAAATACGTTATAAATAATGGTTGTGGTAAGACCATTATTTTTCCAAATAATTTGCTTGAATCCAAAGATGGATAAGCATTTAGACAAAGCGTCTAAGGATCATATAGCACACAAGAACATATAGACATTATCTAGCATGCAAGCAAATAACGCCAAATCACATAGTCATATAAGCATATTGCAAGCATTCATTAAACGACTGTGATAATCAAGAGTGTAAGAGAACTTACCTTGGCCTCTAGCTATCCTTAATTACACATACCATATCATGCATCATGTATGTGGTGGAGTACATGTTGAAACTCACTTGGTGACTCTTCCTTGAGTGTAGTTATGTCATCTAGTCGCACATTATCTCGACTTCTAACCGTCTTGACCTTAGACTTGTCCTTTGGCGAATTGTTTTTGTTTTCTTCATTTTCATCACTTCAATACTTGTTGATTAGTACACCAACTTAGTTGTTAATGTAATTCTTGTCGGCAACATTACCTACAACAAAAACATTCAAACTAGTAGTACATGATTCTACTAAAACTAAGTGACTTACTAATATTAAATTTTCATCATCTTTGGCTTGAACATTTCCTTGATGAAACTTTCAAAATCTTTTGCCATATGTTATTTACTACATTTCATAAAATGGTTTTGTCTAAACCAATTTTTAGCAAAGTTTTATGAACTAATATTTGAACTTCAATGTCTAGCAAATATTTTTTATGTACTCCTAATTTTCGAAATCCATTCTTATTGATTAAAAATATCAAAAGATATGACATGCCAAAGATTATGACTAATTGATTTCACATAACTTTCAAATTCATTTTTCCAAATGACAAAGTTTTCATTTTCGAAAAATGGTGACCAATTCAAGTAGATACCTTCTAAGTATCTTTCAGACTCCATAGATCGATTCAAGTTTTAAAGTACAGTATACTCTAAAGATCTTGATAACCTGGCTCTAATACCAATTGTAGAAACTAGAAGGGGGGGTTGAATAGTTTCACCGTTTCTTTTTAGTTGTTAAAACGTTTCACTGTTTTTAGGTCCGGTTTGTATTCTTTTGCAAACTTATCGAATTCTACTTGTTATGTGATATCTACTTAACTAATAACATGCATATATAAACAAGTAATGTAAAGAGTAGGGAAAGAACACAACCAAAGAGACGTGGCGATTTATAATGGTTCAGCACGAAGCTCACTCTTCGTCCTACTCCACTCCCCGAGTACCACACTCGAGAGTTATCAATCACTATATCAACACACTCCTTCAGGCAGAGCAATCCGTACACATGCTTACACAAGACTTAACGACACTAAGCATAATGTCGAGTTCTAATCGTAGCTAGAACCAATCTTCACCAAGGCCCACGTGGCCACACGAACAAGCACTCTTGTCCATCTTGAATCTTCACCCGATCCAAGTCTTCACATAATCGACACACTTGATTCTTCACCCGAACCAAGCCTTCACACTTAGACACACTTGGTTCTTCACCCGAACCACGCTTTCACACTTAGACTCAGTTGGTTCTTCACCCGAACCAAGCCTTCACACACTAGAAATACTTGGTTCTTCACCCGAACCAAGACTACATACATGACTCACTTGGATCTTCACCTGATCGAAGTCTTTACTTGATATTTCGACTCAATCCTATCCTACACACTAGGACATCGTTCTCCTCACACCAATACATGAACTAATCTAGTTACAACACTTCTTGGATCTACATCACCATCCAAGTTCACACAAATATCCCCTCCTTGACTCACACACAAGTCGGATCACAATGACAATATATACAGAACCTATCACCGTAACACTTGTTACGTTTGTGTGTGGACACCTATAACATCTCAAGACTTCATTGATGTCGAGAGTTCTTATCTTGCACTTGACGAAAGAGGAAATCACTTATAAACATATACCGACATGTTATAGTGATCAAATACTCAAGGGGAGAATAAAAACAGAAAGTTTTGTGTGTGAAAATCCTTATTTTCTGAAGTGTAACAGTTCAGTATTTATAGACGACAGGACTGGTCCGGCGGTCCCGTAAATATGCGACGGTCCTTTATCACTAAGGGACCGTCGTTCCCTTTAAGGGACTGTCCAGACAAAAATTGTCCTGACGTGGTGAAAACTTATCTGGTGTAGTTTTAGCTGATTAGGGGGGGGGAAATAGCTGTTACACATTTGAATTCAAATATATTTTCTTAATAAAACATTTCTTTAAAAACACAAAAAATACTTTTGTGAAAATGTTTTGTCAAACTTAAAAATGTAAGTTTATATGAAAATAAAACTTCTTTGATCACCAAACTAATGACGGTATAAAGTTTGTTCATACCTGAAGTGACGTTGTGGAAGCTTCGTGGAAGTAATGAGTTTCCTCGGTTAAAAACTTAATAACCGTTACTTTACATAACATGTCTTTATATTTTGTGATTATCAAAACATAAGAAGATCGAATAATGCGAATAACGTTTTTGGCATTATTTGTATTAACATCCCCCATCGCAAAGCTCCTTACTTGGGTCGCATGATGGCCATAGATCATAGGATCTCTGATTATCCACTGGAATGGCAACACGCCAATGGTATTTTGTTTCAAGCGTAATCGGCCTTCTAGATTGGTTATTTAGTTCTCCATTATTCATACTAGGACGACTTGTGACAATCTTGAGTTCTTCGTTTCGGGTGGCATCTTCCTTAATATTTGTGATAATTATTCCCTCCGGATGCCGTAATTAAGTTTTTTGTTGCAAAGATTCCGTGTCAAGAGGTTCGCTGTTTCATGGTACAGCCATGCAAACCTTAGCTTTTTCACTTATCATTTGTTTCTCGGCGTCTTTTGATAAAATTTCTATCTTAGCTTTAAGGTTTTTGAGGGTTTCATCATGGCTAATAAGGCTCTTGTTAGTGGCCTCTTGAAAGATTTTTAGCCATTTATCTTGCTCTTCCTGTTTCTTTCTCAACTCTTCTAGGTATTTGTTGATGGTGTCTTCAAGGCTAGATCTTCGGTACGGTGCTCGATTGTATCCCGGTCGATACCCAATGCTACCATCGTAACCTTGGAATGGTCTTCCTTCCCCATATTTCACCTCTTCAATCTTTCCATCATCCTTTTTCAAAGGACAATCTTTAGCCAAGTGAGGTCCTTCACAAATCTCGCATCCAACTTGAATAGCATGAACATTCTCCTTGAGCTTCTTCATGACACGTCCCAAGCTTTCGAGTTTGTTGGTGATTAGGGTAATTCCATCCGAGTTTCCACCAATGCTCCTACTACTTCCACCTTCGTGCCACTTTTGAGAGTGATAAGCCATATCTTCAATAGCTTTTAAGGCTTGAGCAGGGGTCATTCCAGGGATTGGCCCCTGAGAATCCAACATCTGACGGGTAGAAATGTTGATCCCTTTGTAGAAAATGTTGACCACTTGTTGCTTATTGAGATCATGAGTAGGGCACTTGTACAAAAGATCATTGTACATATCCCAAGCTTGGTACAATGTCTCATCTCCATCATGCTTGAAGTTGTGAATGTCTTCAAGCTGTTTTTCCATCCTTGAAGGAGGGCAATACCTCTGAATGAAGTGCTTCTTTAGAAGAGTCCAAGTGTTAACAGTCCCAGCTGGCAACCTATCGATCCATCTCTTGGCTCCTCCGGTCAGTGTCATAGGGAATACTCTGAGCATTATCGCATCATGAGATACTCCCGGAATGTTGAACAAACTAACAATGTAAATAACATTGTCAATGTGTTCATGAGCATCTTCCGTCTTGCTTCCCGAAAATGGGTCTTTTTGCAATTCCCTTATAAATTGGTTTTTGATCTCGAATTGCACATCTTCCCCAATAGTCGGCCTAACCAAACCAGGCCCTTGTTCTTCTCTTGTAAGAGCAAGATATTCTTCGAGAGTGAGGGCTTCAATGTCAAATTCTGCCATGGTACCTGAAACTTAAAAATGATCGTGAGAAACTGAGAATAAAAATAAAATTGCAAAACTTAAGTAAAATCCTAATAGTTCCCTGGCAACGGCGCCAAAAACTTGATGCAGGTTTTACTGACCAGGTTTTAATATTTATAAAGTCTCGTCTACCTAAACTCTACCTAATGCACTACCGGGCAGTGTACCCGGTCGTGTGAGGTATAGCTAGATGGTAAAGCCGAGGTCGTCCCAAGAGCTATGCATATGGAAATTATGAAAGCTTAGTGTCACATTTAAAATGGGTTTTTATGATTGAAACAATTAATTAAAATAATAAAAGTAAATAACGAAAAGCAAGTAAATAAATGAAGAGAAATCAGTAGGGAGAAGCAGTGTTAACCTAATTAATACTCTTGTTATTATCATGACAAGTTTTCTAATTAATGCATCCTATCATTTCGTCTGGGGGTTAAATTCATTAGACTCAGATCGTCAAATCGCCAAACCTATCTTACACCTTGTCCTATTCTCACAAACTTTAAATTGCAAGAGTTTATCGGTCGACGTGATCAATTCTCCAAGCCTCAAAGGAACTACCAATCATCTATACTACCAAAGCTAGAGTGTCCCAAGACTCGCCAAGAAATTATACAAACAAAACGATAATAGATGTGAGAAAACTAAGTCATGGCAATAACAATTTCATAACAAGGCTAACACCAAGAGGTGTTTAGCCACTCATATTAATAAATGCAGAAAGTAATATGTTCAACATTGTGAATGAAAACATAAATCGAATATAAGAATTAAATATGAATAAACTTATGATTGAAGCGTGATTCCTCCCTTAGAAGTGACTTGTATGCAAGTGGAATTACGTTCTCCTTGCTCCCTGAATTCCTCTAGACTTCTGTGTGGTGGATTGGTATGGAGTGAATGGTAAAATTCAGAATTTAGGGCTGGTATTTATAGTGCCCGACTTTGCTACGGCGTAGTCCTAGGGTTGACTACGCCGTAGCCTTTGTAAATCTTAACTACGTCGTAGCTTGATAAGTGCTACATGCGTAGTTCTCCTGCTGGCACCTTCTGCGGCGTATTTATTTGGGGAACTATGCCATAGTTTCTTCAAGTATCACGGATGTTTCAACACTGTTTGATTTGGGGAGCTTGAATAGTTGCTACGCCCGTAGAAGTCTTGCTGGATAAACTACGCCGTAGTAACAAAGTTGACTACACCGTAGGTCTTGGTAAACATCATACTAGTCTTCTGAGAGAGCTACGACGTAGGCATAATAAACCTCTACGCCGTAGTTAGTGCAGAAAGTGCATACTTCAATATTCTTCATATAAAATCTTCCATTTCCACGTTTCTTCGTTCCTTTGCTCATCTTTGTCCTGAAAACAGAATATAAACAAATAAAATCATATATCCTTATAAAATAACACAAAAGATGATAATATTAAGGGGGAATTAACACTAAAATCACGGAACTATTTGATGTTATCAACACATCCGTTAACAAGCACACTAGTGATATATTACCAAACACTCACATTTGTCTTAGTTCAACAGTACTCCTGTATCGTTGATTGACAATGGACAAATTTAAAATTAATAAATTTATTCATGGATTAAACATGCAAATATAGAACATATTATATAAATGAAAATGATTATACCAGGCATATTAATTCATTACATATTACAACTACTCACAGTTCCATTATCCAATTGCTAAATACAGATATGCATAAGACTACTAGTATGTTGAAATCCAATATTCCTAACATGCTCAACTTGTATGGTACAAGACATCTAAGTAGTCATGTGAGTAAACTTTGTGAATACTTATCTCAAAACTCACAAATAGTGATGGTTTTGAGTAATACGTGTGCACTCAAGTACAAGTATCACAATATGATATTACTACAGTACATTCCATAAGGTGTTTGAAGCCATCATAACACCTATTTGAGACAGCCATCTCAACAGCTTCTCAAACTGTAAAGTATTCTTATTATTTAATGTGTATTGCAACTATGCTCTCAGAAGAGGACGTTAACTCTATTACTCACCCATTCTATATGCTTCAAATGGACTTATTTGGTCCAACTTCTGTGAGTAGTATTTTGCACAAGAAATATTGTCTTGTTGTAACTGATGATTATAGCAGGTTCACATGGGTTTTCTTTCTTAGAACTAAGGATGAGACAGCTGGCATCCTTAAGACTTTTATAATTGAAGTAGAAAATCTAATTGATAGAAAGGTTAAAATCATCAGATGTGACAATGGGACAGAATTCAAGAATAGAGTTATAGATGACTTTTGTAGGGTCAAAGGTATTAAAAGAGAATTTAGTGTGGCTAGCACTCCTCAGCAAAATGGGATTGCTGAAAGGAGAAATAGGATATTAATAGAGGCTGCTAGGACCATGTTAGCTGACTCAAAAATTCCTATGAATTTTTGGGCAGAATTAGTTAATATTGCTTGTTATGTGCAAAACAGGGTTTTAGTGGTGCAATCTAAGAACAAGACACCTTACGAGCTTTTTAGAGGTAGACCTCCTACTTTAGATTTCATGAGACCATTTGGTTGTCATGTTACCATTCTCAATATCTAGATCATTTGGGAAAAAAAGTTTGATGGTAAATCAGATGAGGGTTACTTTGTTGGATACTCTATGGTTAGTAAGGCCTTTAGGGTATACTATTTGAGAAATAAACATCTAGAGGAAAACCTTCATGTAGAGTTTTTGGAGAATAAATCTAATGTTGCAGGTATTGGTCCAAAGTGGATGTTTGATCTTGATTCTTTGTCACATTCTATGAATTATGTACCAGTTGTTGCAGGTATAAATACTAATGATATTGCAGGTTTAGAAGAATATGTTGATACAGATGGACCTAGCATAGAGAATGAGACAGCTCAAGATCATATCCTGATGCCTATTTGGGATGATGATTCTGCTTCAAAGTATAGTAATCCACAACCCTCTAATGAAGCTGGAAAAGAGGGAGATGCTAATGTGCGTCATGATGATGATGTGAATACTCAGAAAAAGGATTCTCCTGAAAGCAGTACAAATAATGTTAGTACTATTGAGGAAAATGTTCGTACTGATGGACAAAATATGAACACTGCTGATCCAACAGTTACCCCTGCTCCTCAGCATTATCCTTTTGATGACTTTGAAATGGAGTTACACAATATGCCTATCACATATGAAGTTATTCAAACTCCCCAAACAACAGTTCACAAGAATCATCCACTTGCCAATGTGATTGGAGATATACAGTCTGGTGTAAAGACTAGAAGACAGTCACAAAATCTTGATCCTCATGGTTTTATCAGTGATGTTTATGAATCAAAAGACCATGAAGATTGAATGAGTGTTTTATTTGTATTCTTTCTATCACAGATTGAACCTAAGAATGTCCTTAAGGCTTTAGAAGACTCAAGTTGGGTGGAAGCAATACAAGAAGAATTGCTTCAGTTCAAAATTCAGAAGGTTTGGGTGCTTGTTGATTTGCCTAAGGGTATGAAGGTTATTGGTACTAAGTGAGGGTTCAGAAACAAGAAAGATGAAAGAGCAATTGTTATAAGAAACAAGGCCAGGCTTGTAGCTCAAGGATACACACAGGAAGAATGAATTGATTATGAAGAAGTTTTTGCCCCTGTTGCAAGAATTGAAGCAGTCAGGCTTTTTCTTGCTTATGCTTCTTTCATGGGTTTCACTGTCTACCAGATGGATGTAAAGAGTGCCTTTCTCTATGGTACTATAGATGAGGAGGTACATGTTTCTCAACCTCCAGGTTTCACTGATCCAGAACATCCAGATAAGGTTTACAAGGTGGTTAAAGCTCTCTATGGCCTGCATCAGGCTCCAAGAGCTTGGTATGAAACCCTTGCTGCTTATCTTTTGAAGAATGGACTTAACAGAGGCAAGATTGATCAGACTCTCTTTATCAAGAAGAACAAAGGTGATATTTTGCTAGTTTAGATGTATGTAGATGATATCATCTTTGGTGCTACTAAAAAAGAGATGTGAAAAGAGTGTGAAAAGCCAATGAAAGATCAGTTCCAAATGAGTTCTATGGGAGAACTTACTTTCTTTTTGGGGCTACAGGTGGATCAGAGGTCTGATGGAATATTTATCAGCCAAGATAAATATGTGGCTGACATATTAAGGAAGTTTTAGTTCACTGATGCAAAAGTGGCTAGTACACCTGCAGATAAGGATACAACTTTGTTGTTAAAGGATGAAAGTGGTGAAGCTATTGATGTTCACATCTACAGGTCTATGATTAGGTCCTTGATATATCTTACTTCATCCAGACATGATATAATGTTTGCAGTGTGTGCTTGTGCAAGATTTCAAGTCACTCCCAAGATCTCTCACTTAATAGTAGTGAAGAGAATTTTTATGTATCTTAAAGGTCAGCCTAAGTTAGGTCTATGGTATCCAAGAGAATCACCATTGGAGTTGGTAGCTTATTCAGACAGTGATTATGCTGGTGCAAGTTTGGATAGGAAATCCACCACAGGTGGATGTCAATTTCTTGGATGTAGGTTGATCTCATGGCAGTGCAAAAAACAAACAATGGTGGCTACTTTAACAACTGAAGCAGAGTATGGCTGCTGCTAGTTGTTGTGCTCAAGTATTGTGGCTTCAAAATCAATTACTTGACTATGGGTACAACTTTATGCACACCATTATTTTTATTGATAATAGCAGTACTATGTGTATTATTAAAAATCCAGTTCAACATTCTAAAACTCAACACATTGAAATTAGACATCATTTTATCAGAGATTGTAATGAGAAAAACTTGGTTCAAGTTGTCAAAATTCATACTGACCACTATGCTGACTTATTAACTAAAGGTTTTGATGTGGGGAGGTTTTAGTACCTGGTTACAGGTATTGGAATGGTCAACCCTTAAAATTCAGATGTCTAAGTGTTATTTTTCAAGAATTTGGATTTGTACTGCTTGTATTGTCAATCAACTTGCTTTCTATAGTTTGTACTGTTAGCTGAATTTTGGTACTGCTTGTGTTGAAATGTTCGTAAATAAACATAACCGTCAAATAAGAAAATATTTTGTTTTGTATTTTCTTGGTTTTGGACTAACATTCACAGGTTGCATAAGAAAGTGGATAGGTGTTTGCTGAGTTTTGAAAGGTGTGACCCATAAACACAACAAATGGTAACCAGTTCACCATGTCTAATCCACATAAGAACTGGCTAGCCCAGAGTAAACGGTTTCTGGTAAAGACTTCTCAAATCCGTTTATGGTTGATAGATTACCAAAAGCTAAATGGTAATCAACTCACCATACTTCACAGTAAAGAGTTGGCTAGTCCAAAGCAAACAACTCTTGGTAAAGACATGACAAATCCATTGATAGCTGATAGTTTGCTAAAAACTATGTATGAGCAATCATGTTTTAACTGTTTGTACTGCTAGGAAATAGTTTGTACTGCTAGTATTAAATTTGTACTGTTATACTAGCCGTTACAACTGTTGCATCCATAACTGCTTTTTGATTGTAGCTAATTGAGAAAATCTTTTGTTTCCATACTTTTAGGGTTCTTTAATGGAAGTTATCTTTTTACTTAATTTATATCTTTTTCCAAAGATAACTTCTTTCTAAAGATAATTCTTTTCCTTGCGCAACAATTCTCAAACCCTAACAGTATACATATTCAATCTCAATTGGTTTCTCTTATATCAAAATTCACCAAAATTGTTCTCTTTTCTGTCAAACATTTTTCACACCATTATGGTTAACTTGGATTTTGCTAAACCATTGGGTGGCTCAGGAGTTCCACCTAGTGTAACTAGGAATGAAACTCAACATATGTCCTATGATGCACCTCTCTCAGCATGTCACACAGCCCGAAGTGCTAAGGACAGTATGAAACTTAATGAATTGATGGACTTGTGTATCACTTTGTCTTCCAAAGTTTCAATCTTGGAAGATGATCTCAAGAAGACAAAGCTTATAGTGAAAAAGCTACAAGAACAAGTCAAGCAGTTGAATATCAAGAGGAAAGCAAATATTGATTCTTTTACTTCCCAAGATTCTGGTAATGATTATGCTGTTCTGGGAGATTCTTCTAAACAGGGGAGGAAATCAGAGTCAAAGTTTCAAGGGAGGCAGTTTGATTTTGAAGACTATGAACAAGAAGAAGGTTCCTTTGATGATCAAGAAAGTACTGCTGATGACTATGAAAGGAAAAGAAAGGAGAAAGTAAAGGTTCAGATTCCTATTGAAGATGATGAAGGTCAATCAAGATATCCAATTATAGATTCGAAAGTCTACAAAGATAAGTTTGGTTAAGCTTGGAAGGTGATCAGAGTTAGTGGAAAGTTTACAGTTTACAAAAACATTAAAGCATTGTTGAAGTCTTTTGATAGAGAAGACTTAGACACTCTATGGAATTTGGTTCAAAAGAGGTTCAAGACTGCTAAGAAAACAGATATGAAAGAGCAAGAACTTTGGATAGAACTTAAGAGATTATATGAACCAGATCCTGCAGATGTTTATTGGAACTTTCCATGTCAGGATCCTAGTACTTCATGGAAATTTTATGACTCATGTAATGTTCATCATTTATCAAGAAAAGGCGGAGTTGATTTGTTCATGCTTGCAGAATTGGAATATCCTTTATGTGCTAAAGTACTTACTGTGATGATATCTTCAAAGCTTCAATATGAAGAAGAATCTGAAGTGGTTGAAAATCTCATTCAAAGAACATGTGATTAGTTGCTTGCTAGGATATGTGATCAGCTTGACAGAGAAACACAAGCAAAAAGGAGGAAAAGATACTAAGTGTTTGGAAGAATCCCCCTATCATCAAGGTTAAAGTATAATTGAAGAAACTTGTGAATTTGCAGTGGAATCACAAGTTTAGGGGAGGATTGTTGGGAATTATACTTAACAGTTGAAATTGCCAGGTTTACAAAAGGTATTGCTGAAGTTAACATTAGCAGTACTAAGTCAGTTAGTACTGCTAGCACATACAGTTTGTACTGGTTATGTTCTGAAGATAGCTATGGAAAACGTGTAAAGGGATAAGTATAGAAAAGATTTAGTGAATATTCTATATTGTTATTCTTATACGAATATTCTGCATGTTATAGTTATCTTGTAAAGGACTCCTTGTGTTATAAAAGGAGGTCATAGGTTATGGTTTACATACGTATCATTTTGTGAAAAGCTTCAAGGTTGTAACCCTAGTGATAAGCAAAGATCACTCGTATTATTATTAATAATATTGAAGCTATTTGGTTGTTTAATCACTATATTCATACTCTCATTGTTTCATACTTACATTCATACATCATACATACAATATCTTCTAAGTATTGGCTAGTGAATTCCGATTGCTAGTTAATATAAACTCAAAGTACCACTAACACAAGGAGTGTATTTAGATCCTCTCAAGTTGTTCCGGTTTGTGTCTTGTAAGCGGTTCTAAAAGCCTACAGAGCATCGTCACTGGTACAAAAAGTTCTGTTGGTCACGCCAAAAATGTGTGACGATATGCATATAGTCACACACGTTTTTTTCGTTATGTGTGACAAAAGGTCCCGCCACCGTAGGTGGCATATGGTCACATTGTTGAGTTCGTGGCCTTTTCCATAGAAAAAGAGTGACCAAAACCCCGAATATGTGTGACAAATTAGGCACAAGTTTTGTTGGATTAGTCATTATCAGTGACCGTAAACACCTTATAGTCACA
>LBNU01036367.1:35883-47788 GCA_014162995.1 Artemisia annua | reverse complement strand
GTAAAAAGTATGTGGTTATATATATTGTTGACGGGTGCATCTATTTCTTGACATTTGACAGACACACTATTGCCTTGTCTTTTTTCAGGTGCATCTAGTTTGTTAGGCGCCACTAGTTTAAATATCTGCTGTTTTTGTGGTTTTGGGTCGCTTGATTCGCCACTGATTCAACTATCTGCTTTGGTGGTTTTGAGTCGCTTGACTCGCCACTGATTCAACTATCTGCTTTGGTGGTTTTGAGTCGCTTGATGTGCCACTGGTCAACTATCTGCTTTGGTGGTTTTGAGTCGCTTGATGCGCCACTGGTTCAACTATCTGCGCAAACACGATAGGAATAAAATGCATATCAGATCTTGTAACTTTTTCCCAACCACCCAATTAAAAATAAGGTATAGATTAAACTCTAGGAATGAATTAAAAAGGTACAAGTAACTTTGTCCCAACCACCCAATTAAAAATGGAAAAGATAAGCTGAAAAAATCAAATAGACCAACGCGACTACTTGATTAGAAACAGCTAAATTTTTTGATAATCAGATCTTGGTCTATTTCTTATTTTAGGCTTTCTTACAATCGATTCTGCATCTTTTATTTGTAACTTTTATTCAACCTTCCAAAGCTATATACATTTCAGATTATTTTTTTCAAACTAGAAAAAAGTTAAGATTCCAAGGTAGCATTTGCTTTTGGCCAGTTTGGTTATGGTCAATCTAGTTTTTAAATCAGTCCCCGCATAATGGGTGCTTAAAAACATCTGAAAGATGAATTCAAGGATAAAAAACCATTTCAGATGTGAATGCACTTTCAAAAATAATAAAAGATAATACCACATAAAAATGGCGGGCTGGGTAACATGTCATGAAAGACATTTCGAGTTGTTTTGCAACCTGATGATGTATTAATAAATTAAGGACTAAGATATGCACCAGATAAAGATGCCTGAATGCATCAGAAGTGTGTAATCAGGTATTCACAAAAAATCTTGTCATTATAAGATAGCAAGGCGGTATATGAACCTTGATATTGTTTCAAAGCTTCATTGACAGCATCATCAACCCGGTTTAATATCTGCACACATTACATATAGCTTTAGTGAAATCAAAATCAATGAGCTTGAACCACGTACCTCAATAACCATGTAAAAGCAAAGTACCAATCAAGAACAGGGCAAAGTTGGAGTGTTCCTCGCCAGTAATTAGGATCAACCAAACCGCTGAGCTGAATACCGAGCCGGACTGGACCGACAAACATAGTGAGCCGAATACCGAGCCGGACTGGACCGCCAAATATGTCATTGGACCGGGCCTTAGCGGTGGTCTTGGTGCGAGTGTGGTGTTGGTGCGAGCGGTGGCGTGAGTGAGGAGATTGTTGAGGAGATAGAAGAAGACCAGATCTAGATTTTGTGGATATTAATTGGGAACGAGTATTGAAAAACATGGGCGCGGGTCAATGAAATATTTGGGTGAAGGGCAATTTAAATTTGGGAAAAATTTTAAGCGGGTTGGGGAAAAGTTAAAATTTGGGATGATTATTCAAACTCAAGCCTATCAAATGAAGTGGTAATTATTTAATGAGTTATCAGATCCCGTTTGATCATAAACCATATAATATCATGCCCGAAAATATGTATAAATAGGGCGTTATCAGATCCCGTTTGATGCACATAAGTTAACACATAAATATACGCATATATTTACTAACCTCTTGGTTTTGGTACGAATGATCAACTAAGATACTTCTTCTTGATCTAGAGTTCAATGAAACCCTTTAGCTACTAAAATAAGTAGCCTCTATTGTTGCGTACACAATACGTCATGGTAGTATGTTTGAATGCTAGTTTAAGCTCACAATAACACAACGAAACACACGGTTTTGTGTTAGTTTGAAGTATGGCCGAAAACCCTAAGAGATTAGGGCTGGTTTTCGGTTGACTAATGCTTAGGGAGGAAGGAGAGTTTTTCTTAGAGTTTAGGTTAACAATTGAGGCAAATACTGAACCAAGGGGTTTATTATATAGCCTAAACTTAGCTTAACCTCCAAGCTAAACACAAAAGCCCTAATTCTTTTCTAGACTATACCATGGCCGTCCCCGTTAGCCTTTCCCCATGGTTTTCCCATGTGTTTGGGCTAAATACAAATTAACAAGTCCATTACCTTTAATTTGTAAAACTGTTAGTTAATTAAATCGTCTAATGGTTTAATTAATGGCTGTTAATTATTTTTGTAAACTATTAATTATTATAACTGATACATCTACTATAAATATATTAATTACACTAATTAAAAGCATACCCTCGGTGTATATGTGTGTGCCCCCAATAGGCTTACGTATTTCTAGCCATATAATTAACGATTAAGACTTGAGCATTACCAATATTTTCATCCGTCACCACATCCTCAAACCATGAGATTCTCAAATGCATATCTATACTATCAAAAACCGAGTTGACCCGAGACGCTTCAAACCCGGCAGGTTGACCTGGTTTAAGTTGACCCATTTTTTCAACCCAATCCATCGGGTTGACCCGATTTATATTGACCCGTTTTTCGACCGGAACGGTTCAACCGGTTGAACCACCCGGGTCGAACCGGGTTTCAAAACATTATGTTTAATCCCCAAATCCTCAAACTTTTATTATTTTTCATTTATAACTCATAAACTTTTTTTATCATTAAAACTATTTGCCGCTATAAAATCTTGTTGCTATGCACGGGTACTCGTCTAATCACCAATAATAGAAGAATACTATAATGTTTAAAGGAAAAACATATGACGCAAAATTAACCTTGAACAACATTAATTTTACATTAGTTAATTTGGGAGAAAATGAAATGCATGTCCTTTTCTTTTAGCCATTGGTAGAAGCAAATAAAGTGAGAAGTTGGAAAAAGATGTGAGAACAGTCCCTAACCATAGAAGGCTGAGGTGACAATGTTTTGATGTGTTATACTACAGTAGTAAATAAGAGTCTTCCATTTATAATACTAGGATTTCTTCTTGGCCATGCTAAGAGCATCCAATGCTCCTACCTTTTAAAAGACTTGATGCATTAATGGAAATAAATGCTAAAGTTGTGATGACTTGATGCATTTATTACAATACTTGCAAGTACAAAACTCTTCTCTCTAACCGGCACAAGCCAAGTCATTCTTCCAAATGTTTTAAAAATTCATTCTATGCAATGGTAAAAAGCTTTTGAAAAGCTTGTTCAATAGTACAAAGCTTTTGATCAAGCACCCGATTGCGGAAGCTCTAAGCAAACTGAAGGATTTTTGATGAAGTCATCTTTGACTAGGGGGACTTCTTTGATTGGTTTTGAGAAATAAACACAGTATTTGTTTTGCTAATGTCATAAATCTAAAATATATAAATTTAACTAAAAAAAATTCAGCCCACTAAAAAAATAAAGCTTCTTCAAGAAGATAGAGAAAAGAAAACACGCGCCTGTTATTTCATTTTGAAATCAAGTCCTTTTTAACTCGAATTTGAAATTCAAAATTCTCATTTGAATTTCTTAATCCGTGTTCTTGCTCTTGACCGATTTGCCTTCTTCAAAGTATAAGAAGGTACTTTGTTCCTCTTTCTTTATCATTTAATTCAATGAAGGTTGGTTGCAGATATGTTTTATACTTCTGTACGTTTTATTCAAATTTTATGAAGCGAATAAGATTTTGTTTCGTTTATATCATTATCAATCATTTTTAAAGCAAACTGAATTGTTTGGTGCATACATGTTATGAAATGCTCAAACAAAATGGGCATTAACTGTGGACAAATGGATCAAGAGAAGATCGAACATGGTCTGATTAGGTTGGAAAAATAAGCATGTTGTACTTTTACAAAGAGTACATAAGCTTAGGGATGAGCATGGTTCTGGAACCGGTTGGAATTGGAACCGGAACCGGTGGATCCGAGAACCGATTTTTCTGAAAAGTGGGAACCGAGAACCGAACCGAATATAGTTTTTGGTTCCGGTTCCAGTTCCGGTTCTTTTGGGTCTATCCATATAGGAACCGCTTTTCTATTAAGCTAATAAAAAACACAAAAAATTAAACTTTTTAAGAACTTGCAACCATTTACATTTAAGCAAATAACAATTAACAACTAAACCATAAACTCAAACAACCAATCATTTTATAGTTACTTTCACTTGTTCATATTTTTAACAAAACAATAATGCATAACAATCCGGAAAACAAAATAAACTAACTTAAAACTTCCATCAAAATAACTAAGACCGTTTAGAGTTATGTGATGATGATAGATAATAAACAATGTATTAATAAAAGTGCTAGCAAATTTTAGCATGATAAACATGTAAAGCTAATCGAATGCAAATAAAAGTAAAATATAAACTTACTTCTATTGTTTTGATAATGATGAATGATCTTGGAATGTTATTAGGTTTAGATTAATTATTAATTTGTGGATGTTTCAGTGAAACTAAAATTAGGGTATTGAGTGTTTGGCTTGATGGCAAGTAGGGTTTTTATTTTATGATATGTAGGATTTGATTAATATTTTGATAAGAAGTAAAAAAAGTTACATATTCTTATAATTATTAGGATATTTGGTTCCGGAACCGAGAACCGGTGGAACCGATCCGAACCGACCCAAGAACCGAAAAATCTCAAAATCAAGAACCGGAACTGGAACCATTGGTTCTGGTTCCGGTTCGGTTCTTCATGGTTCCGGTCCGGTTCCGGTTCTTTGGTTCTTTTGCTCATCCCTACATAAGCTTACTTGCTTGAATACTTTTCATGTATTGTATTGTCTTGGCTTGAATGAAAGATTTTTGTTTATTTGATTTGGTTAATGGACTTTGATATTGAAAAAGCATATGTATTACTAGTTAATTGTTAATCATGAACCTTGATATGGGAGATCTTATGTGAGTGGTTTACAACAAAAGCTAAAACTTGCTGACTATGTGAAACACCTCCTTTTTGTTTGGCTATGCTAAGATGTTGCTATTATGATTGTTAATTAATTATTACGATCACCTATGTTGTTCTTAGCACTAGGGAACACTAGGAAAATAATATATATTGACCGTCATATCATGAATCTTGAGTATTAGATTTGTGTGTTACATGCTTAATTATGATTAAATACTTACATAAAGTTGTGTGCTTTTTATAAGAACCCTGAGGGCTGGAGGTGTTTTTGCGTTGTCCCATCCTTTTTAAGTATTCTAATGCAGTTTGGTCAATATAATTGGATTAAAGTTTCATTTTTCTCTGTTCATGTTAGTGAACAATGTTGATATACTATATGCAGAAGTGAGGTTAGAAGCTTGATTAAACACTGAAATTTTTAGGAGTAAAAGCTTTCTATGTATTTAGGAAAAAGAGCTCGATGGAGAGTGTGAAATGTTGTTATGCCCATGTAGGCTTCATAAGTGTCACTCAGCTTCTCACAAACGCAATACTTCATTGCCTTTTAACTTTGTAAGCACTTATGCTAGAATATGTTTTTGGTTTATTTTATTTTAAGTATCATATTAGTGACTGCCTTACGGTTCATTTTGTTCTTATGGGTTAAGTTGTATCACAATTCTATATGGCTACTGTTTTAGTGGAAGCAAACAATACATAAAATTCTCAAGTTCAATTCCTGCTAGGTGCAAATAACTTTAAGTGGCCATGCCAACCTCCTGAAAAGGGAGGGTTTTACCTGGTTTGAATTTGTGCGGTGGGGGTTCAAACCCCGTGGATTAGTCGGCCAAAAGGTTGGAAATCATGGTTACCCGAAAAAAAAAAAAAAAAAAAAAAAAAAAAAAAAAAGCTTTCAACTGTAAAATTTTGTTGTTACGCTTCTGTCTTTGCTTTCTTTTTAATATAATTTTTTGTGTTTTATGAGCTTCTTTTTTTATTTTGTTTCTTTAGTGGAGTAACTATAATTATTTGTTGCTAAAGTCCAATATTAATGTAAGTTTATTACTCAAAGTCTCAAAGGTAGGCAATTAAAACAGCCTTAAGTTGTTATTTGTTGAATTTGTTTGTGAACCTATGAATTTGTTTGTGAACCTATGATAACTGCTACTTTTCAACTTACCAATCTTTCTTTTATGTTGATGTTTTTAAGGGGTTTAAGAAGACTGAGAAAGGGATGAATTAAGGAAGAGGTATTTTTAGAGAAATGTTTACGACTAATATATTTGTTAACATGTGAATTTAGTATTAGGAATGATAGTCACATACATTGTATGCTGCCATGAATGATAATGGGTATGAGTTTGATAGTAGTGGTGGGTCCCTCACCTATGAAAGATCCATACCTAGCTCTCTTGATGTATATAGAGTATGGATTATATCTATCATTCATTACCATAGTGGTGGGCCCTCTCATTTTAAACAAACACCTTTAATCACTTTCATAGTCATAGTCTCATTCCCATAGTGGGATACCAAACACACCCTAATAATAGCTTTAAAAGGGTAAAAAAACAAAGAAGTAAACTTGCACCATATCTTAAGGAACTTCTTTGAGATAGAAAAGCTGTTTCCTAAACTGCCCAAGCATTTATGTTCTAAAGTTGACAATAAGTTAAGTTAATAAGCAACTTATATATCTTTATATAAACTCTCTGCCTAATTAAGAGGTTATAATATGATAAATGTTAACAAGGTATTTTTTGTTTGGTTTACTCCATAAATCTGTTTAGAGAACTTTGCAAAGGTAGTAGAACAAACTGAAAAGGTTTGGTACTTAACTGAAAGTTTTCACTTAACCCGTGAACCGTTCCTTGAAGTGATTTAAAATTTATAAATGAGTTAAAGAGTATGTAAAGGTAAGTAGTATTTGAATAAATTTGTTGCTATAATATGAAATAAAAATGATCAAAACTGAACACTTTTTGCTATGCTTGATGACTAAATTTGTGTGCATATCAAAATTGCGTATGTGTACCTTTTGTTGGGTCTATATTTTACATTATAGTAAATTTTGTTGGGTATGCGCGAGATGGTTTATAGGGATGAAAAGATAAGAAATTATAAAGTTTCTTCTCAAAATATTTTTATTTGGCAGGTTCTTTCCGGTGATAAAAGTGGCGTGCAAATGGAAGTGAGGAGAAAAGTTGGAGCTCATTTGTTCCAACCAAAAGAAGCAGTTCATTTCATCATATTCAGGTTTTCACTATCTATTAATGTTGTGTTAATATAACTTGATTTTGATTAATTCGGCTTTACTATTCTGTGTGCTGTAAGCCTGTAACTTAAAATTTGAATCAAGTCTGATGCTTATTTCATAGTTATTTCCTTAACACACTTTTTTTTAATGAAAATTCAAACCCACTTTGCAGCTACTTCTATAAGGACTCTTGCATACAAACTCAGGAATTTGATCTTTTAGATTGTACAAAGTAAATAACATATCTTTATGTGTGTTTGGTCTCATAAAGGTTTCTTTTTGTGCTTAGCTAGATAACCAAGGGATTATAGGACAAATATGGTCCTAAAATTGATACTTATACCACACAGGTACAAAATGTATTCCTATTTTATAAGCATCGAATTCATCTTGTGTTTGATATCGATTTGTTGCTTGAATTATCCCTTTAAGTAAATAAATAGCCAAATTTTCAGAAATTGGAGCTTATGAAGTTGTTGTGCAGGTCTATACTGTTTAGTTTGTTGCTGATGTAGTTGTTAGGTGCTGTGGGTCGCTGTTTCGGTTCTGTGATTTGTCTATGTATATAAAGTAAGTGACAATATTGCTAATAATTTGCATAACGTTTGTTATTATGTGATTTGGTTCTTATGTAAAGGCGTGCGTATATGGTTGGGTGTTGTCTTTGACAATTTGAAATCATTGTAAGAAAACATTAACCCTTAGTTTAGGCTACAAGATTAGAAGTGAGCAATACTTGGTTTTATAAGACCCAACTCCAATGTTTAGTTTATTTCGTAAACAGCCAATTGATCCATAGTTGGTTTAGTGGTTTATAGAATTAGGACACTAATTATTTGGTTAACACCTGTGAGCTCCCTACTTAGTTTCTGCGTTTTACTTGAAATGAAATTAAGTTGAACTTTTTTGTTTCACTTTTGAACAGGAATACCTTAGGAAGTGCTATAATAACGTGTTTTATAATCTTCGCTTGTTGTGTCGTTCGAGCTCATGTAAAAAGGCCAAGAAGCTAGAACAAGCATCTTCAAGTGAAAGGATTTACCTTACAAGCCTTGGACAATAACAATATGATAAGTTAGCTGACTTTTTGAGTCGTAATTTTTTAGAAAGGTTATTAGCCATACTATTGTTAATTTTGTGTGTATGTTCACGAACATCATATTTGCATGTAGGGAGTCCGGTAGAAAAAAAATCATTATATATAGATTACAAATTTATGCAATGATACCTCCTAATTCATTATTTATTAGTTTTAGATTATTTCTTCCAATTGCAACTGTTTGATGTTCCTTAGGTTATTTGCGCCACAGTCCAGAGCCACGCCGAGTTAATAATGTACTAATGTGATCTATTTTCATGTTAAGTGATGCTTAGCTGATATATTTCAAGACTAAGGGCTTGTTTACTAAATTAAGTGGCTTGGACATATTACCATATGAGCCACTTAATTGAGAGAGAGGAGTTTTGGTGAAGCCTCCATTAAGATGAATTAAGGGATTGAGCCCACTCATTAGTGGAAAGTAAACACCCCCTAACTGATTTATCATTTTGGCATGTTTATGAGACTTTTATATTGTATTTTGTAACACGCTCGTCCATTTCATATGAAAATACGTTATGATCACTTTTGTTGTCATTGCATATAAAATAACATCTATAAAACAAATTAAATTTCAGCTATGTGAGTGTAGCAAGCAAATTTTTTATTTTATTTATTTATTTTATTTATTTGTATTTTGTGTGTGTGTGTGTGAATTAGGCCATGACATGTAGCATTTTTTGTGAAGTTTTAAGGAAGTACTTGAACTTGAATGCAATTTTTGCTACTATTGGGATTCATGACATTTTGGGAGGTTTGGTTTGATGCCGTCATTGGGTAAACTGGTAACAAATTTCTGGTTTTAGTTGTGTTGGTATCATCATCATTTTTGGACAAAAGACAAACACTTCCTATGATACTATGATGTTTAATGTGTTCAAAGTTTGATATTAATCTTCATATAAAATTAATTTTTAAGTTATATGAAACAAAGATTTTGAGTTTAGATTCACATGGTGATATATTTTGGGATCAACTTAATAGCCATGAAGTAATTTGTTCAATGAAAAACTCTTTATTGCTACTCCGTATTTATTTTGTCTTTTTAGGCTAAACATGGGTTATTGTTTAACTAGCATAATGACTGCTCAATGCGGCGGGAAGTATTTTAATGTTTAATCCATGTTTTAAAGGGTTATTATAGATCGTAAGACTAATGATGTATGTTTTGTATAAGAGTAAGATATATAAATAACTAGATTGTGAGAGTAAGATATATGAATAAGTAGATTGTGAGATTGGGTCAATTGTTAATAGCTTAGACCATGGGGAATTATGGCTTGCACTTGCGCCAAATCCCATGTGGCCAAGCAATTGGCGCCGCCACGTCCAAGTGATGACACCCCACCTCCAAAAATTTTGTCCGGCGCCACTAAATTGGCTTGTATGAAAGGAGGAAAAGGCCAAAAATATATATATATATATATATATATATCTATATATATATATATATATATATATATATATATATATATATATATATATATATATATATATAAACCTCTAATCATATCCAATTAAAACATTTATGGGAGATTTAAATCTTGAAGGGGTTTTTTCTTGATGGAATTTCCATTTCAAGGATATACACAAAGCGAAAATCAGATTGTTTGATGAAGGTGACACTCCCCCTCTTGCCAGTGATTTACAAATGATTCAAAATTAAATTGTCAACCACATTTGTATATCCAATTGTCAACCATATTTGATTTACAAATCGAATAATTCATAGTTTGTGTCTACATCTCAAACCCCTCATTCCAATAAAACCCCAAACACCCCTCATTCCCTCCATCTCTCCCTATCTTTCAAACCCGAACCCTAACCCTAATTCCCATAAAAAAAATGTTAATTCTGTCAAAAAGTATTATACTTGTCAAGAAAATCACTTTAGCGCAGCGAACAAAAAAATACTCTTGTGAACACTAATGTTTATATTTTTGTCTTTATGTGAGTAAGAAAAATAATTTTTTTTGTAATGACCATTTTACCCTTGAATTTTTGTAATTTGCATCCAACGTCCCTATTTTTTTCCATTCTTTTTGAAATTTTTTTTTGGAAAATATTTTTTATTTTTGGAAAATTTTTTTTTTCAAAAATAGTTTTTTTCAAAATTTTTTTTTTCAAAAATATTTTCTTTTCGAAAATATTTTTTTTTCAAAAATAATTTTTTTTCAAAATTTTTTTTTTCAAAAATTATTTTTTTTCAAAAATATATATTTTTTTTCGAAAATATTTTATTTTCCAAAAATATTTTTTTTCGAAAATATATTTTTTCCCAATTTTTTGGAAAATTTCACGATTTTTTTTCGAAATTATTTAAAATAAATGAAAAAAAGAATTTAAAAAAAATCAGAAAAAAAGAATTTCGAAAAAAAATGGGGAAAAAATAGGGACGGGGGCCGTAAATTTCTCCAAACGACAGGGACCATTTATGTAATTTAGCATAAGGACGGTTGATGCAATTTTTGCAAACCAACAGGGACCATTTATGTAATTTGGAAGGGTAAAACTGTCATAATACTTAAAGAAAGACAAAAGTGTCAACATTAGTGTTCACAAGAGTTTTTTTTTGTTCGCTGCGTTAAAGTGATTTTCTTGACAAGTATAATACGTTTTGACAGAATTAACCAAAAAAAAAAAAAAAAAAAAAAAAAAAAAAAAAACCAGGAATAATGTTGGAACTACGTCTAGTCCAAAGCAGCCCCTTGAAAAAAGTAATGCAGTCAATAAAAGGCATAGAGGGAGAACCCTGTTGATGAGCAGTCAAAGTTGGCATCGTTCACCAGGTTTTGTTATTGACTCCATTACTTTTTTCAATGAAACAACGTCATTCAAAGCCAACCAAAGACCAAAACAAAAAATATTCAAAACGACGTCGTTTTGGAGCCTCACTAAATGGCATCGTTTCTTACGTTGAATGTATAATAGAGTAATTTGATTTAAATGTATAAAATGAAATGTGTTTGTTTTAAAAAACTAAAATAAAAATAAAAATAAAAATTAAGACCTCAAAATGAGAAGAGAGAAATATTTTCAACCACACATTTCAAATAAGATGGAGAAATTTAAAGGAATATGCATCTATTTTTAAGTACATCTAAAATATAGGTTGTGATTTCTTCTCAATATTTTTATTTTCATTTTATTTCTCATTTAATTTTAACTCTAATGCATATAACATGTTATAGTCGAGGAAGGTATGTAAAAGCTTACCATCAGTTTTCTTAGCGTGCGTTTGGTTGGGGTATATTGGAGGGATTTCATGGCATTTACATTTTAAATTCCTCTAAATATTGTGTTTGGTATATCAAATAAAGAAATTTAAAATTTCATAAATTAACCAAATAAGGGAATTAAAATGCGTTCCAAAAGTAGATAATTTCAGTTTACTTGGAACAACTTTTTTTTATTTATTTATTTTATTTTTATTTTTAATAAATGACTAAATTAGACCAAAAATATCACTTTTACTTTTTTATTTGTTGTTTTTCCCGTATTTTTTTTTTTGCCATTTTTTTTGTTTTAGATTCAAAGTAAATCCGTCACTTACTCAAAAAATTGAAATAACAAACCTAAGAACACATTTCAAAATACTATGAATTACTCACAATCAAACATTGTGAAAGTATTTTAATTTCCAAAATCCTAAATCCTCAAAAATCAAAATTT
>LBNU01036367.1:20969-33323 GCA_014162995.1 Artemisia annua | reverse complement strand
TCTTTTACTTCTGATCTTTATATCAAGTTACTTAAATACCATTAAAGAAATGTTTACCGACTTACCCCACTATCATAGTAACAAGCAAATTCCACTACCACCTACGGATATCTTATTTAAAAAATGAAAATTTCGAGTTGTTTTCAAAATCTGAAACACAATGAAATTTGCAGCTTGTCTATCTTCTAAGGCTTGATATAGTTATATTGATTTTACAGCTAGAGGAGTTCCGTAAGAAGAAAGCAGCAAACAAAAAAGCGGCATCTAATAATTCTGCCAATTCTGCTAATGGCGACTTACATGATACAAAACCTCCAGTTTCTGATATTGTTGAAGTTACAAAAGTTACACCTGATTCAGGATCTCATGTTGTAAAAGATGAAGAGAAAACAATAGATGTTTATGAAGCTGAACCCTATGTAAATCCTGTAAGCAGTTTCAGTAAACCTTCTGCAAATCCAGCGCAAACGTATTCAACTGATGAGAAGTTGGACAATAATGTCTCGATCGGGTCAGGTGGATATGGGGTGGTTACTGAAAAATTTACAGCATTTAATCATCCAGAAGAGGATATTCATACCAATTATAATAATTTTAGTAATACAAGGCTAGAAGATGCCATAAGAGTTAGTAGAGAAGATCATTTAAAGGATTTGAATTCTGTAAATCCTGTTACTACTCAAGTTTCTATTACCAAATCTTCTCCTGAAAGATCTCACGGTTCTTCATTTGCTAACAATTTTAGCCACAATGATCAACCAGCTAATGGCTCAACATATAGAGGTTATTTTTTCTTTTTTCTTTTTCTGTTATAGGAACTATAGAGGTGGCAAATTGAGTGGGTTCGGTAACAGATCAAACTGGTAATTTCTAATACGGGTTTAAGATTATTAAAACAGTATTTAACCCGCTAGGAGATAAATGGGTTGAAATTGCCACCTCTTTGGAATCTTTTTTTCTTATAGATAAAACATTGTATCTAATGTTAATTTTATGTTCATACTTTCAGATTCTTCGGCTGAAGTGGGTGAAAGGAACTATAATAAACTTTTTAATCATCATCCAGTCAGTGAGAGTAGCTCATCGTGGTCATCTGAATCTATATCTAACAGCTTCAGACCTGAAGCTGTACCCTCATATAATCAGACAAACATGTCCTCAGGCTCAGCTGGAAGAAGATCTCGTCCATCTTTCCTGGACTCCATCACTGTGTCTAGAAATTCCTCAGCAACATCTCTTGCAAATGCAGAGACAGATAAAGCAAACCCGTTCAGTTCAAAAGTTTATCCCGTGGATGCTCCTGTTTCATCTAATACTCAAAGTTTCATCAACCCTTCTTCTGTTTCTAATTTTGGTATTAATGAATATAACGTGGACACGAGGAACAGTTTTAATTCTACAAAACATAATGAAGATTTTGCTGCTTTGGAACAGGTTATATATCCTTCTAGCAATAAAGGTCTTTTAGTAACTTTATCATGTGATCTATATTTATCTAAAGTTTGTTGTTGTTGCATTAATTGATAGCTTATTTCACTTCCTAAGGGCCCTGAGGCTGCATACTATGTATGTGTACATGCAATTCCTTATTTTTGTTTTTCATCTCTTTGAGCAGCATATAGAAGATCTTACACAAGAAAAGTTCTCTTTGCAACGAGCTCTTGAGGCTTCACGGGTTCTCGCAGAGTCTTTAGCTAGTGAGAACACAGCACTCACTGACACTTATAACCAACAGGTAGCGAAATTATAGTTGAGTCATTTTTTTATTATTTTATTATTTTTATTTTTTATTTTTATTCAGTTTAGCTTCATTAGAAAAAGCTAATACTTAAACATTTTTTTTTTCCAACTGCATTTGCAGGGAAGTGTTGTAAACCAGTTAAAATCTGATATAGAGAGATTGCAGGATGAAATTAACGCTCAGCTGGTTAGCATTAACTCTCCGAGCTACATATTTTTAGTATAGTGACATATGTTTGTGTAAGTTCTTTTAATAAGTTTATGTATATATTCTCTTGTTTATTTGTTGTCAATAGGTGGAAGTTGAGGCTGTGAGGACCGAATATGGAAATGCTCGGTTAGAATGTATTGCGGCTGATGAACGTGCCAAGTTATTAGCTTCTGAGGTTATTGGCTTAGAAGAGAAGGTACTAAACACCAATATTATCGGATCCACATACTTGTGTAACTTTTTGCATGTAGTTTTTTCCCCAAATAGAGATAAAACGTAACTCGAATTGACCCATATGTAAGTAAATGGGTTGAAATGGGCACCTATAATACTTTTTAATTCTGTATCAAGTTGGTTAGGACTTGTTCTATTGTGTAGTAGTTATTTATACACACGTCTTTTGCAGGCACTCAGACTGAGGTCTAATGAGCTAAAACTGGAGAGAAAAATAGAAAACTTGGAAGCCGAAATATCCTCACAGAAGTACGGTCTGAGCTTATGGCTTTAAAGTACTTCTCTGTTATTGTTAACACCGTATTATATATCTCAGATTTGACTGAAATCTGATAGAGTTTTCTTCATCATGCAATTATCTTGATGACTTAGAGATTATAGCAATATCTTATTTTATGTACATACCCTTTTTATTATGATTCCAGAACCATAGGATTGTTTTCATTCTTATAGAACTGTTATACTGTTTTATGACTTGACTTTGAAACTATACCTGTTTTATTGCTATGCATTAGTTGGTTAATTTGATTTCATAAAAAAACGTTCAGGAGAAAAATATCTAGCATGGAAAAGGACCGCCAAGATCTGCAGTCTACTATTGAGGCTCTACAAGAAGGTACTTATCTTTATATATTTACCCTTATGTGATCAATTCAAATCAAGGTTATTATTTATCCACAGGTCTTGTATTGTAATATTCCAACCATGATAGGGGACTGTTTAAAATTGTTATTTTAGAATATTGACCTAGTATTCTTGTTTTTCCATGAGCAGAGAAAAAGCTCATGCAATCTAAGCTGAGGAAAGCTCCTGCGGTGAACTCAGTGGAGATTAAGAAGAGTCCAACTAGTAAAAAAGAAGTATCAACTTCTACAGATGATCTTGGTATGTAATTTTATGATAAATATTGAAACTTTATGTCTTTTTAAAGGTAAATTCATATCAGTTTGTAAAGTGAAAATAAAAGTAACATAAGAAATAATAATAAAATATTAATAAAACTGACGTAAAGGATCAGGTGCCTTTCTATAAAAAAATAAAAAATAAAAGATCAATTATGCCAAATAATATAAATTAATGTGCTCGTGATTTCTATAACTGTTTACATTTTGATATTTTCTTGGTTCAGTGGATGAGAATGAAGATGCTTTACCTGCTACAAGAAACCTTGCGACACAAGATACCGATGGTGAAAGTGATGCACTAAGTAGGAATTTTGGTCTTGAAGTGTCATCTTCGAGTATACCTCCAGATCAGACGAGAATGATTCAAAATATTAACACATTGATTTCCGAGGTAATTAGTTTAATAATAAAATGAGTTTCGGTCGAAAAGGTCAGGTCGGGTTGACCCGGCAAACATTTTTTTTGTTCATTTATACCTCAAATATGATGACAAAAACCATGTTGTTACACTAATGATCTAAATTACAAGCCTGTGAACAACAAAAACATATTTTGGGCGACTCTTAACCTGCTCCCCTTGTTCAACCCATTTGACGCTTATTATTATTAAAATTTTCAATTTAATTCATGTGGTCTGTTAGGAAAAAGCGTAACCCAAATAGACCAGTTCATATACACTCTAAATAGAACCATTAGTTTGTGAATACTAATGTTACTTTGTCCCGTATCAGTTAGCATTGGAAAAAGAAGAACTGATACAAGCGTTGTCAACAGAATCATCTTTAAGTGCCAAGTTGAAGGTAAGTTCTGATACACCAAACGGAATTACTATGAGATCATACCTTTTTCTCGACATTGCAATCATGAAGTATAAATTTATCTTTCCTTATTATTGTAAATGAAGGATTTGAACAAGGAACTATCCCACAAACTTGAAGTACAAACACAAAGATTAGAGCTTTTGACTTCACAGAGTATGGTGAGTGGTGATAATATCCCACAAAGAAAGCCTGGTCCTCGTACCGTCGTTGACAACACACCCTATGCAGATGAAGGCGACGAGGTAAAAAGAACAATACCTTCTGTAATCACAAACATTATGCTGCATCATACCTGTAGGTGGCGGTTTCTACCCATTTACTTATTTGGGTCAATTCGGACTATGTTTTATGTTTAATGGTTCAAATGATAAAAAATAATTTTATATATTAGATAAAAGCTCATAAATCAATTTGTTTTCAAAAGATAGATTACTATTTTTTTAATAATATAATTTATAACAAAATGTATGAACAAAAACTTTTCTGGATCAACTGGGACCTGCATAGAAAATTAGCATGTTGATCCACTACCCAACCCACCCATTTGGTCACCTCTGGTCACATTAGAGCTTGTCACTACATGCATCAACTAACTTCTAATTTCTGGATAGGTTGTGGAAAGAGTCTTAGGATGGATAATGAAGCTCTTCCCGGGAGGACCATCAAAGCGCCAAACTAAGCATCTATGAGTCTCGACGATTAAAAAAATCAGTCACTATAGTTTCAAATGTCACCGTCCGGATCTCCTTTCCCTTGGTCATAACCATTGGAGATGGAATTTCATCTCCTTGGGAAATTCTGGCAAATACAGTGTTTCCATGTTGTTATACATATGGGAAATGCAAAGAGAATATACTGGCAATGAAGAGTGTAAAATCAATGATTTTTTGGGGTAAAGATGTTCTCTTTTTTATTATTTTTTTTCACATCTTTTCTCGATTTACACAGGTAATTTTGTTTTACTATGTTTATAATGTATTATGGTGAGCGACTTATGGTGGTCACTGTGTGGTGAAAAGTTTATAAATTCTTTTCTATCTTGGAAAAACACTCCTTTGTACATTTCTAAGGATGATATGTCAAAATCATATCTTCATAAATCATGGACTGTTTCGTCAAATTTTCATGATTTAAATTGGTTCAAGTTTAACAAACACCAAGACATCAAAAGTACATGCTGTAATGCTGAGCTACACAATGTGTTGTTTTAATTTTGTCAAGTAAATTGGCTCCTTGTCCAATGTTTATCAATATGATTAATTGTGTTGTGGTGATGCACTATCGGGGGCCTAACTCTAATGCAAACTCCTCGACTGCAACAGAATCATAAGATATCACCGATGCAAACTCATCTGAACTTGTATCACTTGAATCCTTTGATATCATCCATGCTGATGTACCCATGCTGGAACTTTTGGGATAAGGAGAGCAACAGATGAGTTGTCAAGCAACATGTCAACAACTTGCTCCATTGTTGGCCTATCTGCTGCATCATCTTGAATACACAAGAAGCCAATCTGGATGAATCTTGTCATGGAACTTGAATCAACGTTGATTCTGGGATCGATCATATTTGAAGGTTTTCCTTTCAGCCAATTTCTCCAAACGGATGAAACCTATACATGTTAATAAACCATAATTCCACCATTTGACTCAAACAAATAAAGTCATGTTAACGTATCTTAATCTAAGTCTGTTCTTTTTCCATATACTGATAGTACTAGTTTATTCTTTTTATCCCTTAATAAGTGTCCACCTTATTGTTTTAAGTGTCCACTTATAAACTTAACCCGATAAATAAATTTCTATAAAGTATAATTGACATCTTATTGGTTGAAGATGAGATGATTACACATTTCCAAAAATGCGTGTCACATACATAATTTATTAAGAAACAGAGGGAGTAAAACACTGAAGCGTTGCGTTTTTTCTTTTGTTTACATTATACTTTACTACACTTGTGCTAAGTTGGGTGATTGCATCAAATTTCTATCAGTAGTGAGATTTGAGCAGAAGATGTCGGACAACAGGGAGAAAGCCAACCCGAGAGACACGTGATTTGAAATGTACAAATACAAGCACGAGACTGCTATGATAATATCTAACTATACTTACATGATAATTAAGCATCCGGTTGGCTTTTGAACCGTAGCAGCTAATTGTTCTGCGCCCACTTATCGTCTCCAAAACCAATAGACCAAAACTGAAGACATCAACCTTATTTGACAAAATATTTTCTTTTAAATACTCTGGTGCCATGATTCCTCTGCTGCATGTACAACTATTAGCCGTAACCGACAATTAGATCAAAGTATTAGAATTTGACCCCAGATTGAAAACATGTATATGTTATAAGCTGGCATTTCATAATACTCCTGGAACATATTGAACAAAGACTATTTAAGAAAAATAAAATCCTACTTAATTTGGTGAATTTGATGGAGAATCTATATCTTAGAACAAAACATTTGTTTGTTTGTTTGTTTGTTTGTTTTTTGTTTTTTTTTTTTTTTGTTTTTTTTTTTTTTTTTTTTTTTTTTTTTTTTTTTTTACAAATCAAAGAACACAAGATAAAAATGGAAGGGTATGTACTTACTATTCCCCACAACAATGATCGTCTTCAATGTAATTAGTGTCGTTGGTTGCTCTAGCCCACCTAAACCCCGAGAGCTTGGGGTTCAAACTTTTATCTAAAAGAACGTTTCCAGGTTGTATATTACAATGTATGATCTCAAGGGGAGCATGTTTGTGAAGGTATACAAGTACCCTGGCAACACCTAGTATTATCTTGTACCGTTTATTCCANGTAATTAGTGTCGTTGGTTGCTCTAGCCCACCTAAACCCCGAGAGCTTGGGGTTCAAACTTTTATCTAAAAGAACGTTTCCAGGTTGTATATTACAATGTATGATCTCAAGGGGAGCATGTTTGTGAAGGTATACAAGTACCCTGGCAACACCTAGTATTATCTTGTACCGTTTATTCCAGTCCAAAAGAGTACATGTAGAATCTACAAACACATATCACCAGATAAATATTTGTCATTTAATATAATTTGTGTATATTAATGTAATTCAGAGGCAGTGCCAGTAGAGCCAGAAAAATATGTTGCATGTGTAGTTGTTGCTAGGGGTGTAAACTAGTCGAGCTATTTTCGAGTAGCTCAAATTTGACTCGAGTTCGTTTGAGCCGAGCTTTATCGAGCTATCAAGTTGAGCTCAAACTCAATAAATAAGCTCGAAATGTTTAACAAGTCGAGCTCGAGCTTATATAGGCTCTACTCGAGATATTGTCGAGCTTTCAAGAGATATATTATATTTTTGAAATAATATTTAATTTTAAAGGGTTACATATAAATACACTATATGTAAATATTTATTTATGAATTTATAGAGCTTTTTCGAGCCGAGCTCAAGCCGAATTCAAACTTTCTCGAGCCAAGCGCAAATTTACCTTATGAAGGCTCGTCGAGCTATCGCTCTCAACTCGATCCGAACATAATAATGTCGAGTCGAGTCGAGCTCTACCATAGTCGACTCGATTCAACTCGTTTACACCCTAGTTGTTGCAAAGAGTTGTGTATTTAAAAATAAAACTGTATACCAGACAGTAAGTCGTCAAGGCTTGCAGTTGGTGCAAACTCATAGACGAGAAGCACTTTCATTCCTTCAATGCAATATCCGAGTAAATTGAACAAATTCTCGTGTTCAAGCTGTGCCAGTATAGATGCCTCTTTCATAAATTGTCCATTCATGCTATCATTATAAGGTCGAACAATTGCAATATCTTGGTCATTTGGTATCCTTCCCTGAACATATAAGTCAATTTGGACGTTTTTAAGCACACACCGGAAAACATGAAATGTTATAATTTAGAGATGTTATTAGGGATACCTTGTACATGTTATCCGAATGTTTCAAAATTCTATTTGCTTCGGAAAAGTAGTCGGTTGCAATGCTGATAGTTTCAGAATCGAACTTGTACAATACTTTGCTTTCACTGCCAAGAGTATCGAAGAATAATTCCAATATTTTCAAACGTCCACCTACAGTTAAAAGCTCTATAAATAAGATACTATACAAGTAGAAATGCATATGATAAACACAAAAAAGTGGAAGAGAACATGATACCTGAGCTTTCCCCATTGGATGGAAAGACAAACCCTGGTACCTTTCTACCAAATATTGTCATGCCTGTCGGTCGTGATGTTTTATTGGCTTTCTCCTGTAAGGCTAAGACAGAATCTAGACCAACCACGACCTCGGCCATTGTGGGTCGCTGCTTTGGATGGCTATGCAAACACCGGTCAGCTAATTGTGCAAACTCCTTCAAACATTTAGGGGATATTTCCCCAATTATACTAGTATCAGTAATTTCCTTTAGCCTGCCTTCTTTGATAGAGTCTTGAGCCCAACTTGCTAGACCCCATTGCTCCTCATCCAGAGTACTATCTACTGCTCGTTTCCTACACAAGACTTCAAATAGTACTACCCCAAAGGCATACACATCAGACTTTCTAGTCAGCTTACCAGTTGAAAAGTAATTTGGATCTAAATACCCAAAAGTACCTTTCACCAAAGTGTTAATATAAGTGGAAGGTTGATTCGTTGGACCTATTTTGGACAAACCAAAGTCCGAAATCTTAGCTGCCCAACTTTTATGTAACAATATATTAGAGCTTTTGACATCACGATGTATGACACCATGCTCAATACCCGTACCAGTGTGAAGATAGTCTAACCCACGGGCAGCTCCTATGCATATTTTTAGTCGTGTCACCCAAGGTAGATAATTTAGACGTTTGTGGAGATGATCTTCAAGGGTTCCACGGGGCATATATTCGTAAATAAGGATCATTTCTTGCTCATCACTGCAGTAACCAATCAGAGATACCAAGTGGCAGTGCCTTAACTTAGTAAGCATCCTAACTTCAGACCAGAACTCGACTGCTCCTTGATTAGATGTTGATTCCAGCCTTTTAATGGCTACAGTCAAACGACCCGCTCCATGTATGATTGTTCCTTTATAAACCTTGCCGAAACCTCCACGCCCGACCACCAATGACTCATCAAAGCTTTGGGTTGCTTGCTGAATCTCTGAAAAGGTAAACTGACGACACGGTTGCAACAACTCTAAGGAGGATCCTGCTTCATGACTTGCTGGAAAGGACATTGTTATAAATATGAGCTAGCTACAGTATTAGAATCTAAAGAGTATCACCAATTAAGTTTATGATCATAAGAAGGGGCGGAGGCATGGAGCCACAGTACTTTTATTGAGCGGGGATTAAGCTAAATCGTGCTAAATTGTTGATGATACAAAAAAAGAAAAAGAAAAAAAGAAGTTGTTGCTCAGTGGGTCAGCTCTAACATTATAATTGTTTTTGAGAGTCTTCATGACGGGTCAAATCAGTTGTTGGAAACACGGTTTCCGCGAAACTACGAGCTTCATTACATGAAATTACATGAAATATACGTAGTACTATGTTTTTTGGTCGATAAAGGCGGCTACATGCAATTAGTAGAAAAAACAGAAATTTTTGTATCCTTCAGTCAACCGCTGAAAAACGTATTGATTGCTAATGGGCTCTAGTGGTTTACTATTAAGTCTAATTTTACTTTTTGAATCGAATTTTGACTTTAAATATTTTTGTTTGTATTACATATCTTTTGATGAAAGTCATACCAAATAAAAATACATTTAAATGCAATCCATTTATATATTTTACATCAAATATTACATAATACAAACAAAAATATTTAAGGTCAAAGTTCGATTCAAAAAGTCAAATTAGACTTATATTTTGAAAATGAAAGTAGTATCATCCACACCGGCAAGCATGCTAGACCATATATATTACCAGTACACTTTGGTGTATTAATACAGTGTAAATACCATAAACTTATTTGAACCGTCGTTAAAGTGGTCTAGTGGGTACAGGGACAAACCTATACTGGTGCCAGGTGTGGCACGAGCTACACTCGATTTTTGGTCATGAAGTGCAAAATTTTTTGAAAAATGTCGGCAACACCCAAAAAATTTCTTTTGCTACTCCCGTTTTTTATGGGCTAACTTAACAGTTCTTTTGTGCATAATTTTTTTTGTACAACATCTTCTCAAAACTTTTGGGTCCATCCCTAAGTGGATACAGAATTACTTACGAGAGGCGAGTTAACCGTCATTAAAGTTGTCTAGTGTGTACACTCGTTACGCTAAGTACGTACGTCAAAAACTCAAACTATTTTACGTTGTGTTTTTATTTATTTATTTATTTATTTATGTTACTTTATTTTTTTAGTTCTTAGTTTAAACAAAATATTCTTGGTATTCAACTTATTAAAATTAAATGTTTAGATTAAACTGTTAAGCATGATATTCAAGTTATAAAAATGAAGTCATCACACAATATTCTTGTTATTTAAGGTTAAACTTAATTGTTTAGATTTAATTTAATCTTAAATAACAAGAAAAAATTTGAATATAAAATCTTTTAAGTATAAATTAGTTCGCTAAATAAACAGTTTTCCAGAGACAAAAAAGAAATCATTCCACTTACTAAAATGGTATTCAGTAACTGAAGTCTCCAAACCAAAAGAATATGATAGTCAATGAGATTCGGCGATGT
Organism: Artemisia annua; assembly: GCA_014162995.1. NCBI lineage: Eukaryota > Viridiplantae > Streptophyta > Magnoliopsida > Asterales > Asteraceae > Artemisia > Artemisia annua. The sequence goes on along the minus strand of LBNU01036367.1, from coordinate 22,788 downwards.
CTTACTGACCCTCATTTTATCTCCTTAAACATCAAAGATCATTCTGAATACTGAAGAAAATATCTAAGTATCTAAAAATATTTAGACGAAAACTTTTTAACAAGATAAGCAAAAATATACTTATAAAAAAAGTTAAAAGAAAGTACTCAGGAGGTGTTTCTTTTTCTCCCTTAGCTAAGGGATTCTATTTAATATTATTACTTTTTAGATGAGCCCCACAAAAATCCCTTAAATGGTCTATATCCACAAGACTTAATTTAGCATCTCCTCCCAATTAAGAGACTTATATGGAAGTTGGACCCATATGAATCCTTAGCTAAGGAAAAAAAGAAACACCTCCTGAGTGTTATATAAAAAAATGAAAAGTTATCAACATTTTTTTTAAAGTGAGATAAGACACATTTCAAAAATAAAAGAAAATTTAGTGTAAATGTACTACATAGTTAAAAGCATGACAAATCTATAACAGCCGGGTATCCACTTCGTTCATTGCCTAAATGAGAATGTTTCAAAAAAGTAATTATTATCTCTTACAATTAATGTGAAAATGTGTTATACAATGCGTATTGGGTAGTGGTTAAAATAAATATAAAAGGAAACTCTGGTTTTATTAAATTAAGACTAAAATACACCGTTGGTCCCTAAACATTTCACAAAACATCGCCATGCACCCTAAGTTTTGAAAATCGTCGTGGTGCGTCCAAACCTCAAGGTTTTGAGGCCGATTGCGTCCTTTGACCTGGAATTCTAAGGTCAAAGCCCATTTTTAGGTATAGCATCAAGGGTATAGTAGATTAAACACATTTTCAACCATATCTAAGTTAAATCTAACCCAAACTCTTTTAACATCATCATTTTGTGCCTTAGTTGTTGTTTCCGTGAAGTTAGTAAGCATGGATCCTCATGGAAATTCAGCATATTAGTGTGTTCTTTCTTGTGACAACTGGCAAAATAGAGAACTATTTAAAAACCCGCATTACTTTAAACTTAATGACATTGAAATAATTATAAGTCTATTCGCGATAAGTTTGTAAACTTTAAATCGTGATTTTGAAATTCGTGGTTTCTATGGAATTTGAATTGGAAATTATAAATTTATGGTGGAATAATTTTGGTGATTTATTTTTGAAAATCGTTATTAGGCACTACGTTGACTCCGGCACTAGGATAACCTAACGAATTTAAATGTTTTAAACGTATGGTTTGGTTTACATATTTATTGAACGTATCATGGAATTTTAAATTTTCGGAACGAGCTCGGTTTGAGAAAGTCGAGAGATTTTGAAAAGAGTTACGGGTTTGGTCTTGCTCGTTATGACTAGCCACCATACCCAACCCCTATTAAAACTATTATTATTATTATCATTATTATTATACTTTTTTTTAGAGTATACATAAATCGTCCCTTGTGGTTTTCCTGGTTCCCACACACAAACACAACACAAACATCACCATCTCTATCTCTCTCTCTCTCTCTCTCTCTCTCTCTCTTGGAAACCCTAGCCGCCGCCCCTTTTTCCGGCGACCACCCTCTCACCGCCGCCCCTACAACCAAAATAACACTACCACATTAAACCTCTCATCGAGATCTATTTTTTGGTATAACTCACGCGCCATAAAACCCCCTCTAACACCACGAATCCACCACCACCGCCACCTAAACACCATCTTTTTCATCATTTCTTGTTGGGTTTTTGAAGAAACTTGTTTTTGAGGTCGTTTTGAAGGTGAGTGACCACGAGTTCCAACTCGTGTGTCTCGATGTGTCACCCAATCCGTGGGTACACTAGTTTTTCTTGTTGGGTTTCATTATAAACTA
>LBNU01036367.1:0-14724 GCA_014162995.1 Artemisia annua | reverse complement strand
AGGTTTTCAAGTAAGTTCATCACCAATTTTTACAAGTTCTACCACAATTTCCTTGCTAGGTTTATGTACAATTATTATTTTTGAACTTGCATGTTGAAGTCTATACCACAAAAACCTAAATTTTTATCATTTTATGTGTAAAATGGATTCCTTATGAAACCTTGGAGAAATGGTTGAAATGGTGATGTTAGGGAACCCATGACACCCTAAGAAGGTGTATGGTAGATTAAGGTATGAGTTGATGTTGTTAGTAGTGGATTTGGTCATGTACAAACTAGGTAAAATCATTTTTGGAAACATATGAAAACCTACTGTCCCTATTTTAAATATTGGAAAAATTCAGTGAGTTTTGGTAAATTTTGGACCCAAGATATAGAAAATACATCCTTAGATGAAACTATGGCCTTTTGAAACGCTAAAAACGGACTTATAACGAAGAAATTATGCCAAAAACAAAATGCTACTAGACTTATACATTTTCCGGAAATTTGTTTGCTGATGTACGAATTTACTTGGCCAAAAAAGAGTCTTAGACCTTTTCAAAACTTGCCAAACTATTGAAAATATGTTAGTATACCTTTTTACCTTTCCGGGGATATAAAGAACTTGAAAATCGGCCTTATAACGAATTAGTTATGATTTTTCGAAAGTTATTATTTTCACTAATAAACCACCAGCACTTACCCAGAAATTTTCTTACCTAGAAACACCCATGTTGAGAGCTATTTTCCCGTCAATTGACTCAGTTCTGGAGTTTTGGACCTCAAAGAAAAAAAGTTAGAGCACCTGGCCTAGTTTTCAAATCAAAAAGCCGTTTGTCATTTGGACTTAAAATGAGTAATCTACAGCTATCCAAACATTCATAAAAACTGCCCAGAAATGGCAGCTTTAGCCTAAAAATACCATACTTCTCGACTATTTAGCATAAAATCTAGACACTTTGAGCAAAACTTTACTCCTGAACATTTTGAGGCTTGGTGCTAAGCTTTCCAAAAATACAAATTTTACTTCCTAACTCTCAATATTCACTGTTTTACAACTAGTTTTCCGAAGCCATTTTTAACCGTATTTCAAAAATTACTAAGTGTTATATTTTACGTCTAAAACCTATATTTCACTATTATTCACTATATAACTATTGTATAACATTATTAGACTATATGAACATGTAATATTCATTATGACCTTATACGAAGATATAAATTATATTTTCGACGACAATACATATTTTGAATACAAAACGAGTGGTATAGATTATAAGTGCAAGTGCATACATGAACCCATTTCGTAATCTAAAGTAGATTACATGCATTCATTTTAGGTTGCGGCTAGGAGTTGCACCTCATTACTTCAGTTCATACATTCCAGATTGTACCATCACTTAAGGTGAATGTTTGACTCGCTGTATATTCACAGTGAATTCCCTATCCTCGTCATCGACCAACACAACGGCTCTGGTTTTAGAGGAGCTCCTTACAGTAAAAGGTCCATACCATCTAGATTTAAGTTTTCCAGGAAATAGCCTTAAGCGAGAATTATATAATAGGACCTTGTCTCCTACTGAAAATTCCTTGGGTTTCTTAATCAAGTGGTATAGATTATAAGTGCAAGTGCATACATGAACCCATTTCGTAATCTAAAGTAGATTACATGCATTCATTTTAGGTTGCGGCTAGGAGTTGCACCTCATTACTTCAGTTCATACATTCCAGATTGTACCATCACTTAAGGTGAGTTTTCATAGCCCCGTTTTCAATTCAATATTTTGATTTCAAATCCCACGGGGGAGAATACATTGCACCATTTATTTTTGTACGGACCTAAGTATAAAAATTCAAGTACAATGCTTAAGTTACCGTATTTGCCATGTTAAAGTCCCCTATTTAGTACATCATGAACCGTTTTGTGTGCAAGCGAACGTGAGTGGATAGATCTATTGAGGGTGACGCCTCCATCCGTGTTGGGGTTACCAACAGTCAAACGGATGCATTTCATTTCATACATTCAAAGTGTTTGGCAAAGCACTCCATTTGGGGCATTTCATTAGTACAGTCTAGCTTCGGGGTCATGAGCTTAAGGTCTATTGTACTATTTTTCATTATTTATGTGACGGTTAGTCATACATTATTACTTATGGGTTCCGTATAACATTCATTTTCATAAACCTATGATTTCTCACCAACATTATTGTTGACCGTTTTAGCAATGTATTTTCAGGTTACTAAGATAACAACATGTGACTTGCATATGGACCATCATGGAGTCGAGGAGTCGACGCGTCTCACTGTTTACTTCAATGCACTTATGAACCGTTTGATCTTGTCGTTTTTATTTTCAATAAATGTGTAAAACCACTTGGGACCTATGTTGTAAACTTTTATGTTTTTAATAAAATGATCAAACGTTGTATTTACAAAACGACACTTTAGGTCGTTCAATGTAACCTTGTATGAGATGCCATGATCGTTACACCCGGGAATTCAATTCCGCTGCCATTTAACAGGTAAATTCAGGGTGTGATATGCTCCTATCTTGGCATTGCCTGAAGGTAGCGAAGATTTCGTTGTCTATTGTGACGCTTCTCATAAAGGGTTATGAGCGGTTTTAATGCAACGAGAGAAGGTGATAGCTTATGCTTCTCGACAGCTCAAGAAGCACGAGAATAACTACACCACCCACGATTTGGAGTTAGGTGCTGTGGTTTTCGCCTTAAGGATATGAAGACATTACTTGTATGGGACCAAGTGTGTTGTATTCACTGATCACAAAAGTCTGCAACACATCCTGAACCAAAAAGAGCTTAACATGAGACAGCGACGTTGGATTGAGCTGCTAAGCGACTATGATTGCGAAATTCGCTATCATCCCGGTAAAGCAAACGTCGTTACTGATGCTCTTAGTCGGAAGGAGAGAATACCACCGTTAAGAGTTAGGTCATTGGGAATGACTATCGTGTCGCCGCTACCATCTCAAATACTAGGAGCTCAAACGGAAGCGTTGAAGGCAGAAAACCGACCTGCCGAGAATATATTTGGGATGGCGGAAAATGAAAAGGGATTTGTTAAACGTTCTGATGGAATGTTATGTTATGGAGACCGAATTTGGGTACCATTGTATGGAGAAATTCGCGAGTTGATTATGCATGAGTCGCATAAGTCAAAATATTCTATCCATCCTGGCTCTGACAAGATGTACCAGGATCTGAAGAAGTTATATTGGTGGCCAAACATGAAGGCGGATATAGCATTATACGTTAGCAAGTGTTTGACGTGTTCGAAGGTTAAAGCAGAACATCAGAGACCGTCAGGATTACTGACGCAGCCAGAACTTCCGGTGTGGAAGTGGGAGCGGATTACGATGGATTTCATCACCAAATTACCAAAGACAGCTAGCGGTTGTGACGCTATCTGGGTAATTATGGATCGTTTGACTAAGTCTGCTCATTTTCTGGCAATTAGTGAAGATGATAGCATCGACAAGCTTGCGAGGTTGTATGTGAAGGAAATTATTTCTCGTCATGGTGTTCCGATATCGATTATTTCTGATCGCGACAGATGTTTCACGTCAGCTTTATGGCGATCACTTCAAACCGCTTTGGGGACGAGACTAGATATGAGTATTGCATATCACCCCCAAACCGATGGACAAAGTGAGAGAACCATTCAAACTTTAGAGGATATGTTACGTGCATGCATAATAGACTTTGGTAAAGGCTGGGAGAAGTACCTACCCCTTGCGGAATTCTCCTATAACAATAGCTACCATACAAGTCTTAAGGCTGCACCATTCGAAGCCTTATATGGTCGTAAATGCCGTTCGCCTATTGGTTGGGCTGAGGTTGGAGATAGCCAACTTACCGGCCCCGAGCTTATATTGGAAACTACTGAGAAGGTGACTCAGATTCGTGATCGATTACAAGCAGCTAGGGATAGGCAGAAAAGTTACGCCGATCAGAGACGTAAACCCCTGGAGTTCCAGGTTGGAGACAAAGTGATGCTGAAAGTCTCACCTTGGAAGGGAGTGATACGTTTCGGAAAACGTGGGAAACTTAACCCCCGCTACATTGGACCGTTTCTTATTTTGGAAAGAATCGGGCCCGTAGCTTATCGGTTGGAGTTACCACAGGAACTAAGTAAGGTTCACGATGTATTTCATGTGAGTAATTTGAAGAAGTGTCTTTCTGATGAAACACCGGTGATACCGATGAAAGATATTCGTGTTGATGAGAAATTGAACTTTGTGGAAGAACCGATTGAGATTTTGGATCGAGAGATTAAGCGACTCAAGCGTAGTCGCATTCCGCTCATCAAGGTTCGTTGGAATTCCCGTCATGGACCGGAATTTACGTGGGAACGTGAGGATGAGTTTCGAAAGAGATATCCGAAGCTTTTCACTTCGTAGATGATTTGTTCCGAGAGAAACCCGGGATGGGTTTCTTCTAAGGCGGGGAGGATGTGACAACTGGCAAAATAGGGAACTATTTAAAAACCCGCATTACTTTAAACTTAATGACTTTGAAATAATTATAAGTCTATTCGCGATAAGTTTGTAAACTTTGAATCGTGATTTTGAAATTCGTGGTTTCTATGGAATTTGAATTGGAAATTATAAATTTATGGTGGAATAATTGTGGTGATTTATTTTTGGAAATCGTTATTAGGCACTACGTTGACTCCGGCACTAGGATAACCTAACGAATTTAAATGTTTTGAACGTATGGTTTGGTTTACATATTTATTGAACGTATCATGGAATTTTAAATTTTCGGAACGAGCTCGGTTTGAGAAAGTCGAGAGATTTTGAAAAGAGTTACGGGTTTGGTCTTGCTCGTTACGACTAGCCACCATACCCAACCCTATTAAAACTATTATTATTATTATCATTATTATTATACTTTTTTTTAGAGTATACATAAATCGTCCCTTGTGGTTTTCCTGGTTCCCACACACAAATACAACACAAACATCACCATCTCTATCTCTCTCTCTCTCTCTCTCTTGGAAACCCTAGCCGTCGCCCCTTTTTCCGGCGACCACCCTCTCACCGCCACCCCTACAACCAAAATAACACCACCACATTAAACCTCTCATCGAGATCTATCTTTTGGTATAACTCACGCGCCATAAAACCCCCTCTAACACCACGAATCCACCACCACCGCCACCTAAACACCATCTTTTTCATCATTTCTTGTTGGGTTTTTGAAGAAACTTGTTTTTGAGGTCGTTTTGAAGGTGAGTGACCACGAGTTCCAACTCGTGTGTCTCGATGTGTCACCCAATCCGTGGGTACACTAGTTTTTCTTGTTGGGTTTCATTATAAACTAGTGGGAAATGATATTTTTATGATAATGGAGTGTTTGGTATCTGGGTTTTCATGATTCTTGACGGGTCGAGTAGTAACCGAGAGCTCTAGCTCTCGGCTTGGGTTACTTTTCGAGCCATGTTGGCTTTTAGATGAGATTTGGTACTTGGTTTTGATTTGAGGATGTTAGGGATGTATTTGTTGTGGTTGTTGTTGTTCTTGTTTTTGTGACCGACGACCCAAGGGTCCGTTTGGTTGTTTGGTCGAGCTCATTCGAGCCTAGCCGAGACCCACGTGGTCTCGGGTTTGACCTTTGTGGTTCGCGGATGAGCCGAGACTCATGTGGAGTCTCTTGACTCGGGTTCGAATTGGTAAACCGACTCGAGGTTATATTTGGTTTGATGTCTTATTGCTATGGTTCATGGTATTGTTCTTGTTGCTATATTGTTGTTGTTATTTCATTTGTGGCCAAAAAGGAGTAATAAGGAAGTGTGAATCAGCATTAGAATGACGGAGATAGGACTAGTTGGGTACCATAGTCGGACCCGGTGCTTGTAGTTTGTTTGAGTGGATTGGTTTTGGATATTGACGGGGATTATTGTTGATGATATAATGGACATATGAACTTTGAGCGACGTCGAGGTCACCTTGACTTTTTAGTCAATGGTTGATTTCGACAACCGCCTTAACTTTGGATTTGGACAATGGACCGAGAAGTGATGACTCGGACTTGTGACTTGTGTATTTTATAACTCGAACGAAATAGAAAAACTCGTAATAACTTATATATCAATATAAACATTCGCTAGGTATATAAATATATATATATAAACGTGTAAACGTGAGTATATATAAATATATATGTACGAATGTGTATATAATAAATAAGAAATCACGAGAACGAAAGTAATAAAGTTAACGATAAATATTAGACTAATAATTTAGTATAATATTGTCGGAAACCTTATTATACTTTTATTGTATAAAGTAAATAAACGAGTTAAAAAGCGATTGTTTTGCGAAATATTAATGAGCATTTGGAAGTAAAACGAGACGTTGCGAGTTATTAGATATTGAGGTACTTAAATCCCAAGTTCGCCATTTTATTTCGTTGACTATTTATGTTAGTCAAGGATGTGTAGCGGCTAATACACCCCGATCTAGAATATACTATTTACACGTTATTTAGTCTGACAGGATTAATAGGAGCTTACATAGTGATTATATAGGAAGGGTTATTTCGGATATTATATCCGTACGACGCCTATGCTGTGTGTAGGATTTGGGAATAATAACGTCGTAAATAGATTTAGGAGTTTACGAGTTGACGAATTCGATAAGTTCTCGGAAAATTTATTTATGAACTTAAGTAGACCAAAACTTACCATGTAGTAACATTATGTGCTATGTGTTTTAGGTACTTTTGGTATAATCTTGGAATAATATGTTAAGTTACAATAAATTTGGAAGGGTATTCATGTCGACGGATTGGTAGACTTTCGGTAATGTTCATCTTAAATATTATATAGGCCAATATTAACCCGTAGAGGTTATCGTATATCTTTTTGGTTGTGACTTCCTATTTGGGAGTTGTGTCGACCCTACACTCGCATGGACTACCAAAACACCGACTCCGATACTAACGATACGAGAAATGGAATTTTTGGAAAGTAAAAATGGATATGTTCGGGGATTGGGGAATATTTTGATTTTGAGGAATGATCCCTGAAACTGAGTTTATTCGTTAGGAAGTGCCGAGTCCGTAAGTTGCTGTCTTTGTGAGTTGTGATACATCTTACCACTTACCGAATTATCTTTTGCTGATTTCTGGACTTGAAGGTGAGTCATAGGCACACTTTTACTCTTGAACTTGTTTCAATACTTTGGGGGTGAGAAACGTGCAAATTGTTCTTATGTGGACTATTATCGCTTTTCTTTCTTTAAAACTTGCTATGCGATAGAACGAGAGAGGCGAGGCTATGACTAGATTCTAGGTTAAGCTGAGGATGTCGTATCCTTGACGCATCGTGGGATGTCGTATCCTTACGCATTACAGATAAATTTTGATTTGGTGAATCCCTAAAATGTCGTAGCAATGGCTCCTTTAGGATGATAATATTTTGGGTTAATCCCTAAGGTTCGGTAGGCATGGCTCCGTTAGGATGATATTATTTTTGGCTATCAGTGTGCACCTATAGGCATATTGATGGATGCGAGGTTCCGCGGTTTTTTTGTGGCTCTAGTCTAGCTAGGCAGCGTTTTGCGTATATGTCACTTGATATAAGATATGGAATTTAAACTATGGACTCACCAGCGAAAGCTGACTTTTAAGGCGCGTTTTCTCAGGTAATAAGATTGACGGAAGATGGCTGCTTGGAAGGCGTGGCACGGCAATCTGGTTTAAGGATCTATTTTCTAATAACTCTGATATGTATTTGGGGACCTACTTTTATTTCTTTTGGGCCTTACTTTGGTAAACCTGGGATGAATGTAAACTTTTAAAACCCCGTTTTGACGTGTTTTTATGTATGTTTACTTTATCTCGTTCTATTATGACTTGTGTTGGATACCAATTCTCGTAGCACCCCGAAAGCTTGAATAGTCTTCCGCTGTACCAAATTTTGGGGGTGTTACATTTCTTCGAATGGAGTATTGTTAACATCTCCTTAAGTAGCAAGTTAATAAATTATATCATGACTAAAATACATCGTTGGTTACACATTCATTCAATTTTTGGGTGTATATTGACTTGTGAAAGTCAAACTAGTTAAATCCAAACACCCGCTAAACTGCATATGCAGATGCAAACATGCAATTGAAAGCAAAAACTCAGAAAATCAAGATCAAAATTATCATTTAAAATATGTTTCTTTACATAATGACATTAATCTGAGGCGTATGCCAAATGTACATCATCATAACTGAATGTTTCTAAACATTCATCTTCTTCACTTTCATCATTTTTTTTGATCCATTTTTTTTCTAATTTCCTAAGTGCAGGCTTCTCTTTCCAATGCTCCTCTGCAGCTGCAAAACGCCTTCCTTGTTTCACTTCAGCATGGCTTCCTTCTACCTCCTCATTTCCTTCTTCCTGCTTCTTTGCTTCTTCCTTCTCCTTTTGATCTTCCTCCTGTTCCAACGCATCTTCTAGTTGATAGTACCAGCTTTCATCACCTTCAACATTGGGCGACTGTTGTTGGTTAGATACATGGTTTTCTGCTGCCACATTTGCTTCAGTAGTTGGTCTTTTGGTCAATTCCTTGTCTTGGATAGCATCCGCATCTCTTGGTCGTTTGTTTCCGGACAACATAATTTCAAGTGAATGTGATTGATGTGTTTGAGGTTGATGATATAAGATTGGTATGCAGCAACATGTGGAAGTAACTAATATATACACAAATAATGGAGAAAACGAGGAGTCTTTATTAAATTTTAGAAGCATTTTTTGAACTCTTTGATTCCCCATTATTTGTTGGAAATATACACGCATTTAGAAGTAAATAGAGTGTGTCAGGGAAGACACTGTTGGTCCTTCAATTTGTCTATGTTGCCATTGGTATAGTTAAAACTCCCGCCCATTATTAAATTTAGTGTTCACATTTGGTCCCTGAATTTGACATTTAATATGATTAATCCCACCCAATTAAATCCGTACCCATTCTCGACATATGTTGGTAACTATTGACCAAAATTTGACTCATGAATTTTGAATTCTGACTTTAGACAGTGAAACTTCAAATAGAATATGGCATTTACATTTTGACTCATGAATTGCCAATTATGACTTTAGATAGTCAAACTTCAAAAGGCAAATTGGCATATCCATAAGGCTGCCTCCAGTAAGGAGATGCAATCTCTCATTAAGAACTTAAGTTCATTAATAATTAAAAGAGTACATCGATTAAAAGCACTACATACANAATAGAATATGGCATTTACATTTTGACTCATGAATTGCCAATTATGACTTTAGATAGTCAAACTTCAAAAGGCAAATTGGCATATCCATAAGGCTGCCTCCAGTAAGGAGATGCAATCTCTCATTAAGAACTTAAGTTCATTAATAATTAAAAGAGTACATCGATTAAAAGCACTACATACAACATAACATAAACATTACATAAAACATTCAATTGTAATCCGTGTGATCCCAAGTTTCAGAGTTGTCGGAGCGGTAACCGTCGTCGTAAGGAACAAAGTTCACAAACTTTTCTGCGTCTAACTCTGCTTCCAACCCATTAAGGTCATGCTCCTTTTCATCGTTCCATTCCCCATGTTCTTCATAACTTAGCCGAAACTGATCCAGATGATGTTGTTGTTGTTGTTGCTCAACAACTATTGGTGCATCAGACGAAGTTGATGCACCTTGCACTCTTGGTGCATCACGAGCTGCCACATTTTCCGCAAAACTCCAATGGATCTTGTTGGAGATTTGGTCGTGTATCTGATTCACACAAGAGCACAACGACTCAGTAACGACAGCGTCTTTACGATATTCATCGTACAGAAACTGATCGATCACAACTTTGCGTTCTTCCGATATGTCTTTGCACTCAACGTATCGTTCTCTCAAACGTTTTTTGAGTGCCTTTGCAAGCTCAAACTTTTTAATCACTTCGACAAATAGCCTCTTGTCGTTCCTTGTCGTCTTTCTCGGTTTGTTTTTTGATATACTTTTGCAGTTGTTCGACGGTGTGAGGGAGTTTACAAGCCATTTTGAATTGAGAGAAGTGTGAGATTTGTGAATTGAAGTGTGTTAATATGTTGTGTATTTATAAGGTAGTTAAAATTTTTTTTATTTTTTTATTTTGAATTCAACGGCTAGTTTATTATTATTATTATTATTATTATTATTATTATTATTATTATTATTATTATTATTATTATTATTATTATTATTATTATTATTATTATTATTATTATTATTATTATTATTATTATTATTATTATTATTATTTTTTTATTTTTTTTGTACTTTACAACCGTTATACAACGGTTGAAACTTAAACTCACAAAGAAATTGCGTCGACCGTCCCTAACGTTGCAAAATAAGGTAAGCTCAAATTGCAAAATAAAGTTCATGAATCGTCCCTAACATTAACTGCTGGGTTAACTAAGGTTTGGGGATGGAGGAGCGGTGGTCTTTGATGGTAGGGGTTTCACTACCTCAATCCGAACCATCATTCCTGGGCTACACTTTGTACCTAAGCTTTGGATAAAATATTGGCTTCGTGATGGAGCTGTATATCCCACATTGTGATTCATCGCAACTGCTAAATCCACGACTATTATTGTAGCAGCAAACAACATTAGTATCCTCATTTTTTGTTGCTATGCATCAGTTGGTTAATTTCATTTTCATAAAAAAATGTTCAGGAGAAAAATATCTAGCATGGAAAAGGACCGCCAAGATCTGCAGTCTACTATTGAGGCTCTACAAGAAGGTACTTATGTTTCTACATTTACCCTTATGTGATCAATTCAAATCAAGGTTATTATTTATCACCAGGTCTTTTATTGTAATATTCCAACCATGATAGGGGACTGTTTAAAATTGTTATTTTAGAATATTGACCTAGTATTCTTGTTTTTCCATGTGCAGAGAAAAAGCTTATGCAATCTAAGCTGAGGAAAGCTCTTGCGGCGAACTTGGTGGAGATTAAGAAGAGTCCAACTAGTAAAAAAGAAGTATCAACTTCTATAGATGATCTTGGTATGTAATTTTGGAATTCATATTGAAACTTTATGTCTTAAAAGGTAAATCCTTATCAGTTTGTGAAGTGAAAATGAAAGTAACATTAGAAACAATAATAACGTATTAATAAAACTGACGCAAAGATCAGGTGCCTTTCTATTAAAATAAAAGAATGAAAGATCAAGTATGCAAAATAACATAAATTAATGTGCTCGTGATTTCTATAACTGTTTACATTTTGATATTTTCTTGGTTCAGTGGATGAGACTGAAGATGCTTTACCTGCTACAAGAAACCTTGCGACACAAGATACCATAGGTGAAAGTGATGCACTAAGTAGGAATTTTGGTCTTGAAGTATCATCTTCGAGTATACCTCCAGATCAGACGAGAATGATTCAAATTATTAACACATTGATTTCCGAGGTAATTAATTTAATAATAAAGTGAATTTCGGTCGAAAAGGTCAGGTCGGGTTGACCCGGCAAACAATTTTTTGTTCATTTATACCTCAAATATGATGACAAAAACCATGTTGTTACACTAATGATCTAAATTACAAGGCTGTATACCACAAAACCATATTTTGGGCGACTCTTAACATGTTCCCTTGTTCATCCCATTTGACGCTTCTTATTATTAAAATTTTCAATTTAATTCATCTGGTGTGTTAGGCAAAAGTATAACCCAAATAGACCCGTTCATATACACTCTAAATAGAACCATTAGTTTGTGAATACTAATGTTACTTTGTCCTGTATCAGTTAGCATTGGAAAAAGAAGAATTGATACAAGCGTTGTCAACAGAATCATCTTTAAGTGCCAAGTTGAAGGTAAGTTCTGATACGCCAAACAGAATTTACAATGAGCTCATACTTTTTTCCCGACATTGAAATCATGAAATATATATTCATTTTTCCTTATTATTGTAAAAATGAAGGATTTGAACAAGGAACTATCCCATAAACTTGAAGTACAAACACAAAGATTAGAGCTTTTAACATCACAGAGTATGGTGAGTGGTGATAATATCCCACAAAGAAAGCGTGGTCCTCGTACCGTCGTTGACAACACACGCTATGCAGATGAAGGAGATGAGGTAAAAAGAACAATACCTTCTGTAATCACAAAAATTATGCTGCATCATATCTTTAGGTGGCGGTTTCTACCCATTTACTTATTTGGGCCGATTCGGGCTATGTTTTATGTTTAATGGGTCAAATGATAAAAAATAATTTTATATTTTAGATAAAATCTCATCAATTAATTTGTTATTCAAAAGATAGATTACTATTTTATTACAAATATAATTTAAAATAAAATGTATAAACAAAAAGTTTTCTGGATCAACCCACCCGTTTGGTCACGTTAGAGCTTGTCACTACATGCATCAACTAACTTCTAATTTCTGGATAGGTGGTGGAAAGAGTTTTAGGATGGATAATGAAGCTCTTCCTGGGAGGAACATCAAAGCGCCAAACTAATAAGCATCTATGTATGAGTATTGACGTTAAACATAATCGGTCGCTATAGTTTCAAATGTCACTCTCCGAATATCCTTTCCCTTGGTCATAACCGTTGGTGATGCAATTTCATCTCCTTGGGAAATTCTGGCAAATACAGTGTTTCCATGTTGTTATACATGTGGGAAATGCAAAGAGAATATACTGGCAATGAAGAGTGTAAAATCTGTGCAATGAAGAGTGTAAAATCTGTGCACAGGGTTCAGGCCAACATTCCTATTTCTCATTATGTATTTGTAATGAACCATGTTTGATTCTAAGTTTGTAGGTTTTGTTTGCAATGAAACAGTGTGTAAATGACAAGAAACACGTTCCGGAGGTCGCGGTTGATCGAAATATGTAATAAACATGGTTAGTTCTAGAGAGAGAAAGTAGAGAGAGAAAGGTGAAGAACTAGGTGTTTTATTAAAATGAAACGAAGTGAAACTTTACACACTATTTCCCACACCCCTCATGGAGAGTCATGAGGGGTATTTATAGGCTCCTAACACTACATGTTTGCCTACTTGACAATAGTAGTCCTTGTAGTTTCTAATCTAGTCCATTTCACTTGTGTGACGTTATCTTTACAAAAAAACGAAGCTAACAATCTCCCTCCAAGATATCGTCACACGTGAATGGTTACAATGAGACCTATAAATACATTAACAATGTAAAATTACAACAATAGTAAACTATGTTGATGATGTTGAAGCGCAGAGTCTCTGTAGCCTAGATATTGATGCAGACTTGAAGTTCTTTCTTCCAACGATCT
The DNA here is from genome assembly GCA_014162995.1 of Artemisia annua. Classification (NCBI taxonomy): domain Eukaryota; kingdom Viridiplantae; phylum Streptophyta; class Magnoliopsida; order Asterales; family Asteraceae; genus Artemisia; species Artemisia annua. The sequence continues at coordinate 1,449 of LBNU01036367.1, read as the reverse complement.
CGGCGTTTGATCTTTGACACTGACGGCAAAGGTCTATGTAGCTCTGAACTTCAACTGCAATGGTCTAGTTAGGTTATTACTCCCTCCTAACTAGTGAGCCTTTTTCTTTCTTCTGCTCCCTCCTGAACTGACAACTCTCTTCTCATCTCGCAGCGGATAAGGTAGATACTAATGAGTTTGCACCATGGTTGTCGTTCTGGGAGCATCATAGCATAACTCACATAGTATTGCACAGAAGGTTGGTAATACGCTCTGATGTACACATCATTAGTACTTCTTCGGTTCTAGAGTAAGCACAATTCCCTCGATCAACCAACGTACTGAAGATGAAACACTACTTATTTTGGCATGTTCTACTCCCTCCTGATGGTTGCGATTTATCGAAATCATCATACTATTATGTGTACATGCCAAAATTACCCTTACTTTACACTTCTGATGTAATATAGATAGACCATGAAAGCATAATTTGTGAGAATATGCTGATAGGATTTGGTATGTGTTTATACACATACCTTTTATCGACCAAAACCCGACCATATTGACCAAAAACTAACTCATAAATGCCAAATATTCGTGTTTTTGTGTTTTTGAATGTGCAGGCATGGATTTATAAGAAAAGGACGAAAAATCACAAGAAAATGACAAAACGAGCACGGGAATTGGAAAAGTGTCAAAAGCCGGAGCCGGGAAAGCTAGTGGTCAGAGTCAAAGCTCATGAAGTCCATTGAAGTCCTCAAATTTTTAGAAATGACAATTTTGGTCCTTGGTGAAAAGTTTGAAGAAATTACATATTTGGCCCTTCAAGTTTCTAAGTTGTCAATTATGGTCCTTGTGAAGATAATTTTGAAGATGTGACAACAGTGGCCCCTCAGCAATCAAATAATGTCAACAAAGGTCCTTGGATATTATTTATGAAGAATGGCAATACTGGTCCTCATAATTTCAGAAAATACATTTTTTGGTCCCTTGGTATATTTACTACTATAACCGGATCCCATATCCACTTAAACCCAAAACATATATCACCCTTAACCCATTTATTCCCCTAGCCCAAAATAAACATAAGCCCACCATTCCCTGTTAACCCAAGTCAAACACAACCCGACCCAACTATAGGTGATGTTAGAATATAAAATACATATGAATCAAATAAACGCAGCGGAACAACATCACCCACACGGATCTCATATAGCCATATGATCAATAAACATAAACACAACAATGTTATACCTTTGTAGCGTGATCCGGCTAGCAACGTAATTGGAGAACCGTTCACCAACGTTAGTAATTCACCAACAATACACAAGTGAGACCAGAGCTCAAGATCACCTCTATGTGTTAAGTTCCACATACACCTCACGTATACCTTGGATGAATAGTCCTTCACCACGTAGTCACGAAATGGCATTTGAATAACAAGATTCACGATCAAGAAAAACGAACCGA
>LBNU01036363.1:0-12607 GCA_014162995.1 Artemisia annua | reverse complement strand
GGGTAAAGACCCGTCCTTCTTCCGCGAACTAATCTAATTCTAAACTACGTATTACTAACTAATGTAACTACTACGAGCTAAACAATGCTTAATCATATCTGGGGTGACCGAATCTTTCTTATACAAAAATAGTATTCCTAACAAACATGATCAGGAGGTCCCTGGATATTTGCTTCTTAGTATCTGTGACAAATATTGGGAATTATATTTATTGATTTGATGATACAAAACAAGAAGAATGAAACATAAAGGGCTTAAAGTTACAAGAAGGAATTCTACAAAAGATGGGGAAGGACTTGCTTGCAAAAGAAGTTTTATTTATTAGTCCTTCGTAGTATTTTTAAACCCTAATATCTCTCTATATAAAGAGACATAGGGCGTAGGATTTTATTATTCAAGTCTTCCACAATGTAGACGTCTAGTAAAGGTGTGTGTGTGTAACCTAGGCGTAGGAGATAAACGCCTAGGGTTTAGTGTTTTAGTTTAGATAACATGTTCTACTTGATCAAGGTAGAACATGTTAATTAGTTTGTAATCATTAGAGAGATTATCAATGAAAAACCTTGTTCATAATAATGATTGATTCTATGTTTGAATATTCCGCCTTCATTATTATGCATTCCTAGATATAATATTATACCTCGTCTAAGAGCTACAATGATCTTTACATGTAGTATCAGAGCCTGGGGCTCTCGATATCTAGGGATTTAACAAGGTTTGGTTTGTCGAAAAACAAGAAAACTTCAAATTTGGTTCAATTTTCGTAACTCACTGCAGGACTGTTTTCTAAAGGCGATTTCTCCTTCGTTAACCATTGGATCGGGCTGAAATTTTTACTGGAGCTTCTCTATATATCAAGGAAGATTTCCACCCGAGGGATCTTCAATCTGAGCTTTTATGTGAAAGTTCTGGTGTGTCGAAAACTGCTGCAGAAAAAGGGTATGATATTCGGATTTTTAGGGTTTTATGCATATTCACTTTCTGAATTCGATTTATGTTGAGTTAAATTCATTATGGCACTTGCATATATGGTGTTGGTGCCTAAACTTCATGAAAGAAAGCTGTTATGGAAGTGTATGATCGTTTTTGATCGATTTTACCACGTAGGCGAAATCAAGCAATATGATTGGTCAATAGAAAGTCAAAATTAAATTGATTTTGGTCAAACTTAATAAATTTTGTGAAGAAATTTGGTTAAGAAAAAAAATGCATAAAAACATAGGTGTCAAAGTTATGAAAACAAAAATTAAAAAAAGATGAGATAATTAATAAAACTTTAGTGGTTGAATTTTAAGTAAATTATGTAGAGTTAAGTGTAAAATTACAAGTTTCCATATTTTTTAATAACTTTAGAAAAAACACAAATAACCCTTTACACTTTATACCCCTTATACTTTATAATATTAACTTTGTTTAAAATTACATGAGTATTAGTATTAGTTTTTAGACTTTCATCCATTAAAATTACAAAATTTAGTAAATATGCGAATTAGTTTTAATATTGTTAGTTTTAGACTTCCATCCATTATAATATTTTTTTAAAATAAGAACTCGTGTTATTCTATTTAAAAGTTTAATTTATGCGTACACGGGTTTGAATATTAAATACGGCTAAATTATTATTAACGAGAATATAAATATCAAATGGTAAGCACGAGTTACTGTGATATGAAAATAAATATATGCGATTCTATTTATAACAACGACTCATGAAATTGTTATTTAAAATTTATATATGAATATCCATAAATACATTATAAAAACTTTACGGAGCATATTTTAACTTCATTAACGTTCATTATGTACTCCTAAACTCAAACATTTTGTATAATATGATATCAATAGTTAAAGTTGAACAATAACATCAACATCAACCTCAGCATGTCTGTTAGTTAAAAGCGTTATACAAAGCTAATTATTAAAAAAAAACAAACAAACACATGGGTTAGATAGTCATTGTTTAATTTAGAAGGTGTTTTCCTTAAAAAAAATGATGCACGCATCACAATCCTTATTCGATAACAATCACCTTCTAAATCAAAAAAAGAAAAACTACGTAGGCGATAACCTAACTTTATTCATTGACGTGATGTTTCATAAAAAGAAAAAAAAACGTAATAATTGGACGTTGTAAAGGAATTAAAGTATGTACATGAGAATTATTAAGCAAGAATACATAGTTTTTAATCAGGTTCTTACATTACTACACAGCGATAATATTATTGAGTTGGCAATCACGGATGTGAGATACAACCATTCATCTATACTTATGATTTATGTGTTAACCTCTTTTTGCTTCTGGATAGAATCCGAAAGAGAACTCAACAGAATTTTGGCTTATACCTTATCTAGCTGATAGTTTTTAGTAACCTTTTTTATGGTTTAACTTTCTTGTCATACACACCAACTTTTAGTAACTTTTTTTTATGTTTTATTGAAAACTTCTACACTTAATATTTGTGTTTTTACTATAAACACACTAAGCTATGATAGAATTAGTTGTGAGTTCAGGGGTTTTTTACTAAGCTTCTCAAAAAAGCTTATAGCTTTATCATAAACTTATTGTGTTATGGTAATTGAATAAGCCAATAAGCACCTTTAATAAGCATAACCAAACACCCCTTTAGTTCTAATATGAAGTTTTCTTATTTGATGTTATAACTAGCTTTGTTGTTATCCTCACTATAATGCAACATGTAAGTGGTTTTTGCAGTTTTATGATCTTATCAGATACACACTAAAGTGTAATGCAATTTTTGTTGTGTAAGTTTTTTAGAGGAGGATTAAGTATAAACACATGATTATCATGGAAGGATATTCTACGCGTGCTCAAGGTATGAATGTATAATTAAGTTGAGTTGCTGATTTAGATAATACATGAATGTATTTTAATGTACCAAAGATGTATTTTAGTGCCTATATGGGGAATTTTATAGTAGGAGTTCTTAGCAGGTGTTTTTGAATGAGTTAATGAAACTTAGCAGGTGTTTGATATCATTGATAACATTATGGGTATCAACCAACGGTCTAAAATATGGGTGTCTTTTACCTTGATGATTTAGGCCAATTATAAAGAAAGTTGCACTAAAATGAAAGGTCGGTAAAGATTCGAACAATCCTAAAAGACTTGCGAATATACTCTTTGTCATTTTTTTCATGCATTTATAATTTACTTATACAAGTAATTATAATTTCCTTATATAGTTCGGTCTCGGAGAAAAATTATTTTTTTACATTATACATAAACGTAAGATTAAATTTGAGTTCTACCCATTACATCTTTTTTTGTTTCTCTTTATGTAATAAAGAAGCTATAGTGTAAGCATCTATGCTAATTTGGTAATTTTACGATCAACCGTGAGAAGTAAATAGCACAAACTTATGAAAATATAATTTTCCAAACAAAAAGGTACATTAATAAACATGGTATGATGGTTGTAAAACACGAAACCCTAACTCTAATACGATCTTATCATTGAATATTTTATCTCGTACTAATGTAGCTGCTGAATGAGATTTGTGATTTAATTCTTTAATACATCAGTGGCTTGTTAATGTTGTTTATCATGGGTCGGTTGAAGCAAGTAACTACGACAAGATTATTGGTTGAACATGGGACAGATTCACGAAGTGCTGCTGCTATTTACTTTTCTTCTATCGTGGGTCGGCAAGGATTGAATTCATCAATTGGTTGTTCAAGAATAATGGTATCTATTCAAAGTACTGTTCGTATTTATTCGAAGGTACTGCTCCATGGATTTTGAAAGTACTGATCTCGATATTTGAAAGTATTGCTCGTTCATTGAAAGTATTGCTGGTATTTTCCAACGTACTGCTCGCTATATCAAAGTACTGCTACATGGGATTTCAAAGTACTGCTTGATATATTAAAGTGATGCTCTCACATACAAGGTACTGTTGCTCATTTGTTTCAAAGTACTGCTCAATTACTGTTTATTGCAAAGTACTGCCGTGTTTGAATGATTTATGGAGACACGTAAAGAGCTTTATAGTTCAATATATATGCATGGTTTACGAGCAGTAAGGGGAAGTATCTATGAGTTTGATTGGTTTTGGTTTGTTGTTTGTTTCACACACACAGGAAGAAGTTTTTAAGTTCTTAAAGGTTTTCAAAAGGCTCGTATTTGGTTCTTATGGATAAATTGGTTACGAAGAAGATTGTTTATCACTTATTTGAAGGTGAAGTGAAGTTTCTTGGATGAGTGTTCTTATCATATCTCAAAGTTTGAGACACTTTGGAGATAACTTGTTTGTGCGTTAAAGAAGTGACAAAGACTTGATAAATCAAGCCAAATAATGTGATTTTTCTTATGATGGTCTATGCACACATTGGCTATCACTTAAAGGAGTTACATTGTAGTGCTCAGTGTCTCACATAGGATGAGGATTTTGTCAAGAGGTTGCGGTCTACTTATACTATTGTTGCTCTGGTATGAGTTTGGAGTCACGTGGTTAGTACAAGATATAAGACACAAGTTTGGGTTGTTCTACTTCTTCATCAAGTTCGTTATATTTGGTTTTCTTCACAAGTGATCATTACAAGGAGCTTACAGATTTGAAGAATCATGAAGATGGTTAGCACATTGATTTCAGGGGAAGTATTTTATCATGTGTTTTAATCATTTGATGTTCATGCACCACTCAAGGGGAAGTTTCTACTGTTTACATTTGTTCTCTATTTGTTGATAACAAAAAGGGGAAGAAATCTTGGAGTAGGATAGCATAGCTTAAAAGGAAGACAAGATTGTTTCATTCACGGAGAGATTTAATTATCTCAACTTTTCTACTTCGTCTAAGGAAGTTCGTACAAGAAGGTGTTTGTTTTGTCATCATCAAATAGGGGAATATTTTTGGGAATTATATTTATTGATTTGATGATACAAAACAAGAAGAATGAAACATGCAGGGCTTAAAGTAACAAGAAGGAATTCTACAAAAGATGGGGAAGGACTTGCTTGCAAAAGAAGTTTTATTTATTAGTCCTTCGTAGTATTTTGTAAACCCTAATATCTCTCTATATAAAGAGACATAGGGCGTAGGATTTTATTATTCAAGTCTTCCACAATGTAGACGTCTAGTAAAGGTGTGTGTGTGTGTAACCTAGGCCTAGGAGATATGTAACACCCCCCAAAATTTAACCATAACAGCGGAAGACTTTTTATAATTTACAGCGGAATACTTTTTAAAATAATAGCGGAAGACTTTTTGAGTGTTACTTCGAGGATCTTTTCACCGTCACAGAAACAACACAAAGTGATGTTTAAAAATTTACTTTATTCCAAAATACCATATAATAAGATGTTCACATTTTAACAACACATTTATTTAATATGAAATAAAGTATTTGTTTGAGTCCGCATGCCCACTCCGTGCCTTTATAATTCTTCTTGTTTAGTTCCTGAGATAAACATGCTAAAAGTCAACATAAAGTTGAGTGATATTCATAGATTTGAAAGTTAAACAGTTGAACACAAGATATAGTCATTTATTGCAAACGTATGCAATCAAACAAGTTGAAAAGAATTCACAAATACCCGTTATTGCATTAAGCTCATGACACACAACTATTTGACAGCCAATCATATTTATAAATATGACGCAATATAATAATATGCCCTCAAGATAGGTCTTTGCCAGTAACCTATGTCATCAAAATAATGTGCATTTGGTAGTTTTTCCAACGACCAAACGGGGATTGTCAGCCCCAAATAGATCTATTCACAGTTATTTACGTTCACTCATCAAGTGATTAAGGTTCATGATCGAGGGTCTTTTGGCAATAGCTACTTAAGCAATAATAACGGTCAGCCGGTATATCAATACCAAAATAAAAGACTTGTGTTCGGTTTTTAAGCATGTATCCCCCCACATAAAACAGTTAAAAAGTGGGCTATGAACTCACCTCAGTAGTACAGTTGTATCGTAATCTCAACAAAGCAAGGAAACGGCTTCACACACAACCTAAAAGATAATGCAAGTTTCAGTTTGATAGTCTAAGTCCGGTTTTATCGCGAATAATAGTTATTTAGTTACGAACAAAACTCGTGTTCGTTAAATGCTTCAAGTTCAAAAGTAAAGTTATATATAAATATAACTTATAAGTACAATGATCGATGATTGACGGAAAGTCATCCATGTGAATATTTCACGAATAAGAAAATATAGTACGTTTCGTTATATATCGTTAATATTTATTATATAATGAATATATAAAATCTATTCCGTTCTTTAACCCGAATACACGTTCTTCCATATAAGTATTAATATTATTTTTATAAAATAATATTTACAGAAATTCCTTTAAGTTTCCAGAATTTACATTTATAACCTTAACGAATATAAATTTTCACCGTTAGTCCAAAGTTAACGATCGTTTCATTTTAAGTCCAAATAATATCAATATTTACATTTTCTAACTCCAAGTATTATTTTTAACAGTTTAGAACTCAAGGATTTCAGTTTTGACAGTTTACACCCATAGTTTACAAGTTTTACATTTTTAGTCCTCGGTTATGAAAAATTTGCAAAGTTAGTCCAAATTTTACCAAATTCAAAGTTTAACCTTTTGACTTATTAAATAAGCTCAGGACATTCCAATTAACTTATTACAACAGCTTAATAGCTTAAAAAGAGCTTATTACACCTATTGGGCCTTAACGAGCTACTAATAAGGCCCAATAAGAAATTGAGGTCCATTGGGCTAACAAGGTGTTTGGGCCTGACCTTGGGCTCATTTTAGAAGTACAAAAATGTTGGTGTTGGGCTCTCAGGCCCAGTACATCATAAGTTCTTAATGGGCTTTTAATTGGCCCGTTAGTTTAGTAAATGTTTTATAAAATCTGGTTTGGTCGAGACAAAAAGGGTCGAGCAAAATGGTTATAAGAGCATATTACTTCGAATAAAAAGTGTGTCCTGTTTGTCTACCAAGCTAATAACGAGGTCATGTAATAAAAATGTGGGTCGTGTGTCTAGATTTTGAATAACGAGGCCAAAGCTCACGTCCAAACTCATATGTATCTCGTTTGTTGATATGTTGAACAAATAGATTGTCGAATAAATTGTACATGTTACGTTTATGTTTTACAAAATAACGAGACAAAGTGTTTGTCACAACTCATTTTCAAAACTGCTTTCAAGACTTAGAAATAATTCTAAGTATTTTGCTTATTATTCGAATAGGTCATGGCACATAAAACGTGTCATTTTTAATACGTAAACGTTATTATTTAGTTCAAATATTAGTACATCTCGTTAGACAACATGTCAAATATTATACATGTCGAATAATATATGTGTGGTACGTTTAATATTAATGAGAATACGAGGCAAAGTAAATGTGTTAAAAATAAAATAACGAAAAGATTATAAGGACTCCAAGTGCTCACCTCACCTCTAGGGGTGGAGTTTTCTTAGCGTATGGTTCGAATTGGTTCAAAGGATCAACGTAGAGTGGTTCACGTCCTGGCAAAGGTTCAAGATAAATGAAAGTGGTTCCCTTGGGTCACTTGGACAACTCGTACGCTTAGCAAACTTCTCGTCCCAATCTTGATATCAAAACCTCACGTAAAACTATATTTAGTAATGTTTGAGTGTGTGTGATCAAAGGAACATGCATGGCTGTTTATATAGGGCTTGTGAGATGTTAAAACAAAAGGAAGAAGCCAAAGATCTTGTGTGGTGGCTCGTTGGACATGGGAGGCACCAAAACTTGCCCCAATCACGAACTAGCAACAAAGGGAATGTTCACTATTTGTTTCTGACATGGTACTATGCCATTGAGTCAGATTTGAAGCCATTGGGGGGCTTGGGTGGTTGCTAGGAACATTTAGACACGTTATGGTTTTTATGTTCACACGAGTTGATCAAATCACTTTGGCCCAAGTTTAAGTAGTGATCGAGTGAGATATGGAATGAAATTTATTATTCTTGATTCTTTGCTAGCTTGTAAATCGAGTAGAGTAAAAATACGAATGGTTCGTGTGTCGAATTCGAAAGAAAAAGGGTGCATTTGTGGGTGTCGCGTCGGGCAAACAAAGAAAAGAAAAAAAAAAAAATTTAAGGGTGTATTGGGCTGGGCTTGTGTTGCTCGGCCCAACAAGGAAAGAAAGAAAAAAAATAAGATAAGGGTCCGTTGGGTTTTGTACATGGGTTTAAGGCCCATTGGGTCACGGGGGCCCACTTGGCAAGTTTCACGGGTCGGGTTACGATCCAATAATATTAGTGACCAATCTCGGGAATTTTCGTAGGCTCGGGAAATATATAAATAGTACCCGGTAATTAAACGAAACGTATATTTAATAAAATATAAACGTTTAAAATATATTCGCGATAATTAGACTATCTAGGTTTGTGTGCAAGCATCGTTCCTAGGTAAATGATCATTTCACAATGTCATAGAGATTCACATAATACGTCATGCAAAAAAAAAAATTTGTCACTCGTAAAAAGGGGATATTAAATAACGAAATACCTTTATTTCCAGTTTACGTATTTACTAATCGTACGGGAATTTACGAGAGGCTACAGTACATACCCCTTACAGTGAATTCCGTCCCGGAATTCGAGTCTAAGATGGTTGCCACGGGTGTTTATGAGAAAAGATGTGGGTACTTGGTGCGAATTTGATCCTCGCGCTCCCAAGTATACTCCGGTCCTCGTTCGGAGTCCCAACGAACTTTAACGATAGGTATACGGTTATGCTTAAGCTGTTTGATTTCCCTATCCATGATTTCCACTGGTTCTTCAGTGAAAATGAGTTTCTCATCGAGTCGAATTTCTTTCAGTGGGATGATAAGAGATTCATCCGACAAACACTTCTTGAGGTTTGACACATGAAAAGTGTCATGAATCCTACTAAGTTCTTCTGGTAATTCGAGTTTATAAGCAACAGGTCCAATCCTTTCCAGGATGTTAAAAGGACCTATATATCGTGGGTTTAACTTTCCACGCTTTCCGAAACGTATCATTCCTTTCCAAGGCGATACTTTTAACAAAACTCGGTCTCCAATCTGAAAATCCATGGGTTTTCGTTTTAAGTCGGCATAACTCTTTTGCCGGTCTCTGGCAGCTTGTAAACGTTGTTTGATCTGAACTATCTTTTCCGTAGTTTCATGTACAAGGTCTGGTCCAGTAAGTTGTACTTCTCCAACTTCTGCCCAACAAACAGGTGATCTACACTTTCTACCGTAGAGAGCTTCAAACGGTGCTGCTTTTATGCTGGCATGATAACTATTGTTATAAGAGAATTCAACTAAAGGCAAATGTTTATCCCATCCTTTTCCAAAGTCGATGACACATGCTCGAAGCATATCTTCCAAGGTTTGGATGGTTCTTTCGCTTTGCCCATCGGTTTGAGGGTGATACGCGGTGCTCATATCTAGCTTTGTTCCTAAAGCTTTTTGCAAAGATCCCCAGAAATGGGATGTGAAACGACTATCACGATCGGATATGATTGAAATCGGTACTCCATGCCGAGATACTATTTCCTTTATGTATAATTGAGCGAGCGTATTCATCTCGTCGGTTTCCTTGATTGGTAAGAAATGTGCGGATTTCGTGAGACGATCAACGATAACCCATATCGTGTCATAACCAGTCGAAGTCCTAGGTAATTTGGTGACAAAGTCCATAGTAATACGTTCCCATTTCCACATTGGAAGTTCGGGCTGTACAAGTAATCCTGACGGTTTCTGATATTCCGCCTTTACTCTTGAACATGTCAAACATTTACTGACATACTCTGCAATGTCAGCTTTCATGTTTGGCCACCAATATAGTTTCTTTAGATCCTGATACATTTTGTCGGAACCTGGGTGTATGGAGTATTTTGACTTGTGTGACTCATGCATGATGAGATCACGAATACCTCCAAAGTGTGGAACCCAACTTCTGTTTTTAAAACAGAGCATTCCATCAGATCTTTTCAAGAAACCATTCTTGCTTTCAGGCATGCCATAGATCTTTTCCTTGGGTCGGTTCTCTTCTTTAAGAGCTTCGCTTTGAGCGGCAAGGATTTGTGATGGAAGAGGCGAACAAATGGTCATTCCTAACGATCTAACCCGGAGAGGTTTCAATCGTTCCTTTCGGCTTAACGCATCTGCTACTACATTGGCCTTACCGGGATGATAGCGAATTTCACAATCGTAATCACTCAGTAACTCTAGCCAACGACGTTGCCTCATATTTAATTCCTTTTGATTCAAAATATGCTGAAGACTCTTGTGATCAGTAAACACGGTACATTTAGTGCCATACAGATAGTGTCTCCACATCTTAAGGGCAAATACTACCGCTCCTAGCTCTAAATCATGAGTCGTGTAGTTTTCCTCATGCTTCTTTAGTTGTCGGGATGCATAAGCTATCACTTTGCTTCTTTGCATCAAAACTGCTCCTAATCCGTGGTATGAAGCATCACAATATACTATGAAGTCTTCACTTCCTTCAGGTAGTGCTAATATTGGTGCTTCACAAAGCTTTTGTTTTAACAACTGAAAAGCTGATTCTTCTTTTTCTCCCCAGATATATTTTTCATTCTTTTGAGTCAATTTGGTCAAAGGTTTTGCGATCTTAGAAAAACCTTCGATAAATCTTCGGTAGTAACCTGCAAGGCCTAAAAATTGACGTATCTCTGTGGGGTTTGTAGGTGATGTCCACCCTTTGACGGCTTCTATTTTTGCAGGGTCCACATGAATACCTTGACTATTTATTATGTGTCCCAAAAATTGCACGGTGCGAATCCAAAAATCGCATTTCGAGAATTTAGCGTACAGTTCTTCCTTCTTGAGTAATTCTAGAATGATTCTCAAGTGGTCTGCATGCTCTTCTTCGTTGTGCGAGTAAATCAAGATGTCGTCAATGAATACTATCACGAACTTATCTAGATATGGTTTGCACACTCTGTTCATTAAATCCATGAAAACTGCTGGTGCGTTGGTTAAACCAAATGGCATTACTTGGAACTCGTAATGTCCATAGCGCGTTCTGAATGCAGTTTTAGGAATATCCTCTTCCCGAACTCTTAGCTGGTGATATCCTGACCTTAAATCGATTTTCGAATATACACTTGATCCTTGTAGTTGGTCAAATAAGTCGTCTATTCGGGGTAATGGGTATCGATTCTTTACCGTAAGTTTGTTCAACTCTCGATAATCGATGCACATACGGAAAGATCCATCTTTCTTTTTGACGAATAAGACCGGGGCTCCCCAAGGTGATGAGCTTGGTCGAATAAATCCTTTATCAGACAATTCCTTTAATTGTTCTGATAGTTCTTTCATTTCTGAGGGTGCTAACCTATAAGGTGCTTTAGCTACTGGTGCTGCTCCAGGTACTAATTCGATCTGAAATTCTACTTGACGGTTAGGTGGAAGACCATGTAAATCTTCAGGAAATACTTCTGGAAAGTCTCTAACAATAGGAACATCTTCAAGTCGCTTTTCGGTCGATTTACTTTCCGTAACGTGAACCATGAATGCTTGACATCCTTCGTTCACATGTTTTATCATCCTAAGGTATGAGATAATTCCATATTGAGGTTTACTTTTGTCTCCTTGAACAATGAGAGTTTCATTTTCGAATGGAATGTGGACAGCTTTCTCATCACAATGTATTCTAGCATGATGTGCGGATAACCAATCCATACCAATGATGGCGTCAAAACTACCAAGTTGTATAGGCATAAGGTCAATAGAAAAAGGTTTTTCTAACAAAGTCAGAGTACAATCCTTCATAACAGAACTGGTGCATATCAAATTACCATTAGCCATTTCGATTTCGTAGGTGGTACTTAGATTAGAAGTGGTAACATCGAGTAAAGGTGCAAGCGTATCTGACACAAAACTCTTATCCGCTCCAGAATCAAATAATATTCTAGCATTATGATGATTGATTAAAAACGTACCGGTGACAACATCAGGTGCATTACCATCGCCCATTATGTATGCTCTTGCTCGAGCGTTGTTCTGTCCATTCCTTTTTGGGCATTGGCTCCTGATGTGTCCTACTTCTCCACATTCATAACACGTGGGAGTTATGATTTGTGTGTTGCTTCCAGTGGCAGGGATTCTACAGTTCTTAGCCATATGTCCAATCTTTTGGCATTTGTGGCATTTAATGGTGCAAGGACCCTCATGGTGTAGTTTGCATCGATTGCATTGGGGTTTCAAACCGTTGTATCCCCCGCCTTCTGTAGCAACAAAGGCCTTGTTGTTTTCTTGCCTTTTGTTCTGTTGCTGATGATGGGTGTTTCTATTGGAGTGGTACTGGTTGTGGTTTCGATTGTTGCCTTGGTTGTTGTAGTTACGGTGGTTGTTGGTACTGCCGTGCTGGTAGTTGTTGTTGTGGTGTGTGGTTCTCTTGTCATCCAGTTTCCTTTTGTGCTCATTGTACTTAACCTCTCGGTCCAGTAGTTTCTGTGCTATTTCCATAGCGGCTTCTAAGGTTTAGGGTTTGATGCAGTGACATCTCCTTCTATGCTTCGAGGGAGTCCTTCGATGTATTTCTCCAACGTCTTCTCGAGATCTGGCACTTTGGATGGACATAGTGTTTTGAACTCTTGGAACCTTCGGTTATAAGCCCTTAGGTCAAC
>LBNU01036362.1:6034-20010 GCA_014162995.1 Artemisia annua | reverse complement strand
TCCTACTCCACTCCCCGAGCACCTAACTGGGGAGTTTGCTTCACTATGTCAACAAGCTCCCTTATGGCAGAGAAAACCTTACACAACTTTTGCTTACATCGGCTTAACGACACAAAGCTAAATGTCGGGTCCTAATAGTAGCTAGAACCAATCTCACAACACACCACGACTTCTTCTTCTTCTTCACAACACAACTTCTTTTTCACAACACAACTTCTTCTCTTCACAACACAACTACTTCACTACTATACACTACTTCACTACTTATTCTTCTTCACTACCCAACTCCTATTCACAACTAGCACTACTAAAACTACTTACACTAATCACAACACAACTACACAAGTACTATACACAATATATATACAATACTTCTTGAACTTGAGGTTGAAGGAGTATTCTTCTTTTGCACTTAGGATGATGATGGATGATGAGAGATTGAATCACTTGAAACAAGGATTAGTAATCTAATGATCAAAGGGTTTTGGAAGATGTTTAGAGAGATTTGAGATCTGAATTTTTCGTGCAAAAGGTAAGGAAAAATACCATATTTAAGGTGATATTTATAGGGGAAAAATTCTGACAAAATCTGACACAGGAGCGTGCCGGTCCCCTTAATTATGGCCGGGCCCCTTAAAATTAAGGGGACCGCCCCTTATAATTAAGGGGGCCGCCCTACTGTAACGGCCAGAAATTTTGTCTTTAGTGGGGAAAGTTTATTTGGTGAAAAACTTAACTAATTTTGGTTAAAAATTTGAATTCATATATTTAGTATGATTAAAACATTTTTCTTTATTACCAAAATTGTTTTTCAAAAATATATAATATGTTTATATAATTAAATAAACTTTGTATTAATTAATTAATCAACATCATTCTAATGCCATACCAATCATCAAAAACACCTCAAGAACAGTAAAGATCATCAAAATCAGAAAACCCGTATAACAAATATCAAGGTTAATTGTAAAAATAAAATAGGAACAAGGTGATTATGACTTACTTATCAAAAATGGAGGAAATCGAAGAAAACAAACACCCCCTTAGGGTCGAACCACAAAAAGAACAAATCACTCTTAATCCCTTCTAATCACCAATCAATATTTACCCAACGTTCTTCTTAAACTGGAATCTTCAACACAAGAACTAGCTAGAATATCAATGGAGATGATGGTTTGGGTTTATGGAGCTCACGGCGACATGAGGGAGGGACACAAGGGATGAGGTTGGTGGTATAAATGAATCAAGAGCTATGTAGAGATTACTGAACTTTCAAGATAAACAGAATACTTTGATAGCAAAATCAAAAGATGGATTGAAGTGGGATGATGAAGGTGTACAGCAGTGGAGAGAACACAAAGAGATGGATAAGTTTGTTTGACAAAGTGAAAGTATTATCTAGTGTTTACATGCAAGATAGGTAGGAACATGTGTCAAAGTATTTCATCTAATGACACCAGACAGATACATATCTAGTGAAGTGTTAAACGTGGCAATGCATAAGAAAATGTGTAGGATTTTGTTATTATCTTGTGTAATAATGATTGTTTGGGATATAGAGGTATAATTGGGTCCCGGTAATTACAAATGTTAAGCCTTTAAGTCACGAAACTTAAAACTAGGTAACGTAAAAATATAAAACTTATATAAATGGTAAAACTTGACATCAAAACCTATTTTGATATTTTAGGTGATCCTTGGGCTTGTTGAGTGATTAATTGTTGTTTAGAAATTGCAAAGGTAGAGTGAAAATGCGCAAAACGCAAAATGTGCAAAGTTTACTTAAACTGGAAAAGTGAAAATGGGATATTTTAAAGTATGATAGTAAGAGACCAAAATGCATAAAAATAATTATACTGAGTTAATAGGTATTTGTTTAAGTTAAATGTAACCTTAACGTTGTACGCGGAATAACATATCTAGTTATCTATAAAAGCAAATTTACTTAAAAAAAATAATAATTAAGTAATTAAAATGGTAAAAATAATGATCTGAAATTTCACGGTTGTTACATCACCCATCCGTTAAAAGGAATCACGTCCTCGTGATTTAGTTAGTGTTAGAGCCGAAGCGATGCTAGTAAGGAGGTGTGGTTACTCGTAAAAGATGAATTCTAGAATAACAAGCGATGTTGTTCGATTCTTGTTGACTCGAAATACGGTGTAGGGTAAGGTTGACTACACAGGATAAGGATAGAGTAAGAGTCTGATTAGTTGTTGTGCTCGATCATACGAATACCCATGAATGGTTTCTAGTCACACAAGAATTTTGTGATTCTTGAAAACGAAGTCAGAACATAGTCCTAATATAACTATTTCCGGTATCTTAAAATTCATTTTTAAGTCGAACATAGGTGGTCAGTCTATGTTCCACTGTCCCTAGGTTAAATATAAGTGACCAGCCTATATTTAACTCAGGCTCGATGAACTTTGACATACTCAACTTAGTTATACTTGTAATATGTCCGTTGTCCACATCGGCCAGAATCACGGACCTTTAAAAATGAAGGTTTCGGAAGAGAACTTGATCAAATGTAGAGAGAGTTGCTGAACTTCAGCTTTTGTAAAGAAGAACTTGTTAAACAAAGTTTTAAAAGATAACACAGAATCGGTTTCAAGTTCGAGGTTTACATGTCCATTATATGAGCTCGAGAGTTGCTTCTCAACCGCAAATAATTCGAACACCTTAGTTTTTGTAGATGGTAAATCAGTTTATAAGAATTATAGGAAAATGATGAACAATAAAACAACAAAAAAATAGTTCATGAGGTAATAATAAATCAATGTTTTAAGTTAATAAGAGAGGGGTAGAGTAATTTTTAAGAAGCAACAAAATAGTTTATAGGATGGTGATAAATTCGGCAAATGACAGGATGATTTGTAAGATGATAACAAATAGTTTATTTGGAACTAGTCCAAAACAATTTATGTAATAGTAGTATATCAATGATTTAGTTTATAGATGATGGCAAAGTAGTTTGTAAGAGAGTGGCAAGCAGTGTATTAAAATTTTAGCGAAAATGGTTTAAAAGATGGTAGTAAACTAGTTTTACAAGGTAATTTACCAAATGATTTGTGAAGGGATGACAAAATAGTCAATTTATCTTATTAGTTTATAAGGTATTAGTGTGGTAATTTATATGAGGGTTGTAAATTGGTTCATAATGTGGTGATAGAATAGTTTATATGATAACAACAAAGGTATTTATAAAATGGTAGTGAAATTGACAAGGTAAATAGACATACGTAGTAGAGTGCAATTTAAGTGTATACAAATAGTCTTTAAATAGTATCAATAGTGCTGTTTCAGAAAATAAGCAGAAATGATCAGAAAATATAAATGCACGGGGATTGAGAAAATCAAGAGAAGTTAATAAACCGTAACAAGTTCCATCAACATAAGTAACGGTAAAACATATGGTTATGAAAGAGTTTAGAGACCAATGTAATCACATAAATGTCTGAGAAATAAGAGAGACCATTGTACAGCTCACAATGTCTGTGAAGTAAATGAGACTGTGGAAAACTAGAAGGGGGGGTTGAATAGTTTTACGTCCGTTTTAAAATTTATGAAAACAAGGTTGTTTTAAAAACTTCGATTCTAGTTTATGTGAATTCAAGACTTGCACAATATGAACAAATATATATATATTACTAACTAACTAAGCTAATATAGTATAAGTAAATAAGTAATGAATGAGAAGAGTTAGAAAGATCAAACCACAACACAAGGATTTATAGTGGTTCGACTACAAGGACACCTTCCTTGTTCCTACTCCAATCCTCGAGTCACCTACTCGAGAGTTTTCTTCACTATGTCAACAAACTCCCTTGTGGCGGAGAAACCTTACACAACTTTCGCTTACACCGGCTTAACGACACAAAGCTAGATGTCGGGTTCTAATTCTAGCTAGAACCAATCTCACAACACAACACAACTTCTTCACAACTTGAGCACACCACGACTTCGTCACAACTTCACACCACTACACTACTTCTTCTTCTCCCTACACAACTTCTACTTCTCTCTACACTACTTATTACAAGCACAACACAACTATATAAATAATATACACAATATACACAACTACACTACAATACTTCTTGAGCTTTGTTTGTTGAAGGAGTATTCTTCTTTTGCACTTTGAATGAGGATGGATGTGAAGGGATTGAATCACTTGAAACAAGGATTAGTAATCTAATGATCCAAGGGTTTTGGAGGATGTTTAGAGAGATTTGAGATCTGAAATTCTCGTGCAAAAGGTGAGTAAAAATACCAGATTTAAGGTGGTATTTATAGGGAAAAATTCTGACAAAATCTGACACAGGAGCGTGGCCGGTCCCCTTAAAATTAAGGGGACCGCCCCTTATAATTAAGGGGGCCGCCCAGCTGTAACGGCCAGATTTTCTTGTCTTTAGTGGGGAAAGTTTATTTGGTGAAAAACTAACTGATTTTGGTTAAAAATTTGAATTCATATATTTAGTATGATTAAAACATTTTTCTTTATTACCAAAATTGTTTTTCAAAAATATATAATATGCTTATATTATTAAATAAACTTTGTAGTAATTAATTAAATACCCCTTTGATCATGAGATGTATTAAGCACTTGTTTATTCATAACTTAAGTGATTAAGTTGGATATAGTGATATAAACTAGCTTAATACTTGTTTACGTAGTAATCTTACGTTTAGTGATTTTACATTTTGTGATCATCAAAACGTAGAGATACGAAAAAGATTATAATAACGTTTTACGATTATTTATGTCAAACATCCCCCCTTTTGATGATTACAAACTTAAACTTCATAATCGACAAATAGGTAATATATACAAGTTATATTATGAGTTNTTTACGTAGTAATCTTACATTTAATGATTTTACATTTTGTGATCGTCAAAACGTAGAGATATCGAAAAATATAAATAACGTTTTTACGCATTATTTATGTCAACATACGGTTTTAAAAGGAGCGTTTGGGATAACTATAAATCTAGTTGAATAATCACCTCCGTAAATGTTTAGATAAGTCACATAAGTAAAAATGATGTTTAATATGTACATTATATGTTCACAATTAAGTCTAGTAAGTCCTACACATTTTCGCTATCCGAAAATACATATTTTTAGCATTATATGTCTTTTTTTTACAGAAGACCACGGATTGGACGAAACCAATTCAAGGGTTCCGTCCCCTTTGGAGAAAGGTTCCTTGGCTGCACAGTCCAAAATTTTTGTATAACTTCAAAAATTCATAACTAATTAACCGTAAGTCTATAGGAGTCGCGCCACCTATCAATTTAAAGGGAATGGAGTCTACTTTATTTAAAAATACTCTCATGACCTAAATCTAAATTGAAGTAAGTAGAATGAACCAAATACTACAGTGTGTTCAAAATATTAAGTTTCGGTTTGACATAGAAACTCAAACTTTTGAGTTAGGCAATATAAGTTAGTATCCTTTGAACATTGATATGATTTCTTTTGAAACTAAAAGAACTTATTGATATTTATGAATATAAAGGAAACTAATCAAGCTTGGTATACATCGTTATATTTAACGCAAAGTGACGAAAAGTATTATGTTTCTGCTATGCTAAATGACTACTTGTTTTAGTTTATGTTGGTTGCATATATGTTACTTTCTTATTTCATATTGTTGTTTATACTTGTTTGCTTGTGTAATATAAGTGTCAATCTTGCCATGATTTTCATTTGCTAGTTTGTAAAGTTCATGTTTATACATAATAGGACTTTTGCTAGATTTTCTGGACCAAGTTGAAAATTGTTTACTCATAGACTTAGATAACTTTCTTTATTAATATCATGCATAATCACTTAGAAATGAGAACTAAGTAAAATATTCATGTACATTGAAAAATGTTGTTTTGCACAAACTCTCGCCTAATAGTTCAAGTGTTAAAATGTGTCATTAACTTCAATGATTATCTGAACATATAGTATCTTTAAAAAAGGTGTTTGGTACAATGTGGTTTAAACAATGATGATTTATGGATTTGTATTTTCTTAGGATAATAACTTGATTATGACATATTATGTGAACTAACGAACAAGTGCAGGTGGATAACATCCTAATGTTATCATTTACCCATGTTTTCACTTCCATAAGCGGAAATATTAACACTTGCTTGATCTTGAACGGTACGTGTGTTTTTACTTGTATTATTATGGTTTCTCAAAGTAACTTGGTTAGTTACATGTGTTTTTACAACTTTTATAGAGTTAGAATAAGGTTAAGGTACTCAAAAATTTTCATTGCAAAACTAGGATTATAGGGTACGGTTTGGACGGAACCAATTTCTGGGTTCCGTCCGTGTTCCAATTTAGCTCCGCCAAATTTGACCCAACGGATTGGGCGGAACCAAATTGTGGGTTCCACCCGTTTAGTTTTTTGGTTCTGCCAGTCCTGTAGCATCCTTTAGTCCTGTAGCATCCTTTTTAAATTTTTGTTTAAATCCCTCACTCAAGATCACTCACTTTCATCACTAGGATTCTTCTCACTAATATTTACTTATATTAGGATCATGACATCTCATTTGAACCTATAGGATAATCATCTATAATAACACTTTCAAATTTCACAAGAATGATCCAATATACCTTTCTCCATAAAGGAAGGAATCCTGAAACTTGTTCTTTGCAATCCTCAAACCCTTGAGTATTTGTGATCACTACACACGCTCACTGCATTCTTTTGTCCTTTACTCATTCATTGGCTTGAATTGTAAGTTGACAACTGTAACAATTCGCATTTTTACGATTTCGATCCATTCTCGAATTTTTACTATTCACTTTCACTATTCATTTCCGAAATTTTTATTTCACATTCTTGTAAGTTAAACTATTTTAATGATAATCCGAGAGTTTGACACTCATCGGATCATTTCTGCAAAAATCACGAAACTGTGTCTGAGAATTACTTTAAGGTTTAAACGTCATTTAGGCATCCAAATATGTCCACACAACATTACAATCAAGAGAAATATAAGTTTTTCACCTTCCGTGATATTCTCAAGAATTTTGGAATTTTACATTTTTCCGAATTTGCGTTTTACGCGATTTACGCGTTTTAAACCTATGTTTCCAGCGTTAACAGCGTTTTCGCAACCCATTAAACTTATCACTCATTTTTATAAGATAATAATGAGTATATTTATAAGTTTAATCATTTCCACAAGTTTCATATTTTTACGATACCCGGTTTTAAATTTCGTGACTTAACGGCATACAGTTAGCGATTAACGGGACCAAAACTCACTCCGTAACTTATATAAGGCCAAGATTCATCCACCTAGCCCTCTCCCTTGTATATGAACGTGTATAGAGGGATTCACCAAGGCCTTGATGGCTTGGTGAGAGCCATGGAACCATTATGCACTCATGTGTTACATTAGGAGCCACAGAAAGGCTTATGGTCTAAAAACATCCAAGTATCTATCATGTGTATCATTTTGAGCCAAGACTTAGTGTAAACTAACCTCCTCAAGACCTTATATAAACCCTCCTCACCCTCTCTTGGTCGTTCATAACTTCACACACACAAATACACTCCTAATTTTCTCTCTACTTCAAGTATTATTCAAGAATACAAGTTCCATATCAATTCTAAAGCTCTTGTAAAGCTTTGATTGATCCAAAGTCCTTGTTTCTTCCATCCTTTGGTGATCTTCCATCCACACAAGAAGTGTCTTTTAGAGACTTCAAGTGCCTTCTCAAGTAGTCACAAGTTGGTGTCAAAAGATTAGAGAAGTTGGAAGCTAGAGATCCTAGTTCAATCTAAGTCCTAATCCTTGTTCTTAACTTCCTTTCTTTAGAAAGCCAATAGTTCTAAGAAAGACTAACACACTCTCTTGCTCAACATCATTTACATGCTCCTTATACTTCATTTACGCTATATATGGTCTTTATGTTTTGTTCATGATGTACAATAACCTTTAAAACAAGTTAAGAGAACTATATGTTAACTTTATGCAAGTAAACAAGAAAACTAGTAACATATATTATGAAATACGACCAAAATAGTATAACCATGATATTAGACACTTACCTACTGTTAAAGAGGACTTTACAAGGGAAACATATCAATTTGAATCACCCAAAACGAGTGCACGAGTCAAAAGATACGACCAAAAGAATTTAGCAAAACCGAAACGCCGAAACTCCCAAAACAATCTGTTAAGCAGCTGACCTTTTTTAACAAGGTCCTTCTGCTCCGTTTCATCAAAAAGTTAAAACACGAAAGTTATCCGGAATGATGTTTTACATCTACCGCGATGAAAGTCTGCCTGAAAACACTTAAAACATACCATTTCCCTTCAAAAACTGAAACAGCCCTATATATAGTCTCACGACTATACACTTTGTCATGACTAAAGGCAAACCAATAGGCCTAATGGCCTTAGGCCGAGACCACAACCACGACTAAGGCCAAGGCTGAGTCTCAAGACCATGGTAGCCAAGACCAAAGCCACGGCAAGGCCACGGCTAAGACCTTAAAGCTTTCTAAACCGAAATCATTAACTAAAGTTTTAGTCTTAACAAAACAAAACAATTTGGATCTACTCCATCGATAGACCATGAGATTTTGCAAGTAATATCATACCCGTAGTAGACTTAATAAACTTATAAAGACAACAATCTTCCTTCAAAATAAACTTTCCTAAGTTTATTCGAGCTTAGGACATATAACTTGTAACGACCAAAAACATATATTTTCTATCGAATACTACAATACCAAGGATCTTCATGTGAGGGGTTCATTAGAGTGAATGGATCAACGAGTTGCTGGATTTACGAATTAAAGTGTCCTAGCTCCTCGAACGTTTACTACATGACCTTTGAATTATGATGGCCCGAACGGTAGTACAAGATATAAACTAAACATGTTTCATAAACCGTTTTTATATAACGACATACACAACCTATCAAAGTACTACATCATGAACAATATAAAGACATATATAGGCACGCTTTTGTTTCTTAGACATTGTTCCAACCTAAGTCGCAACGTTCTAATCTAGGTTGCACGTAGAGGTTTTCCCGGCTTATCCAGTGATTTCTTTATATCCTTAAACATCATCCAACTCACGGTGAGTTCATAGCCCCACTTTCTATTACTTAATTGTTTTACAAACCATTGGGGGGAATACATGCTATTATTTTCAACCGAACACAATGCCTTTAAATTGTATGATTATCCAATTGTTTTATTGTCACTAAGTACCATTGCTGTCAAACATAAGTCCCTTATCATGAACCAGTTAATCACTAGCTTTAGTGAGCGCGAATGTTGTGAATAGATCTATTGGGATTGACGAATCCCGTTTGTATTGGCCTAGTACGTTCAATCAAACGCACTATATTTGAATAGGGTATACTGACAGAATACCTACCGAGCACAAATCCACCAATTAATTTTGGTAACCCGTTAACGTTTTGGTTGCATGAGCTAAGTGTAATAAATACCAGACAATGTTCAACGCTATGGAGTGTATAACAATGTAACCCATACATAGAATAATGATACAAATAGGACTTAGTCCAATTATAAAATAATAACTGTTTTATTTTCAAACCATTGGTGTGAGTCTAATTAACTCACACTACAAACATATTGTGTTCAACCATTTAATAAACTCTATGAATTTCACTCAACCTTTTTGTTGACAGTTTAAGCATGTATTTCAGGTCCATGATCTTAGAGGCTGGCACGGAGGAGCACATATATTCAAGAGGGCTATAAATTTTAATTATCATTCGAAAACTCATTAAATGTAATTTGTAAACAAGGAACCATCTGGGACCTCATTTTGTAAACTCTGGTATTTGTATAATTTGAATGATAAATCTTTTAAAACGACTCAATTAGAGTTCATTTTCTATTGTTATAACTGTTGTGCCATGAAGTAACACCAAGTTTGAATTCGGCTGCGTATCACGAAATTGAGGGTGTTACAGATTGGTATCAGAGCTATAGTTATAGAGAAACGGGTCTAACTGAGACCTAAACTATAACTGATTTTCCATAAAAACATTTTATAGCCCTTTGCTCTCCGTGCCTTCCATCCTCCAGACGATTATGTTACTTTTTGGCATGTTATGCTACACAAACATACTAGTATATTGATATATACACTCGATGTATTTTCAATCACTTTATCTAAATAATGGACTAAACATATATGCGTATGCCTATTCTAAAGGCATTACGGCACAATCATATCTTCCCGATCATGAATCTACTCCAACATTATAAGACTTACTAAGCCTCCTTCAAGACATTGTAACTGATTACAATGGTCTTTCCTATTTCTTAGACATTGCAATTTACACAATGGTCTCATCTAATTTCCAAAACATTGTAAAATACAATGGTCTCGTCTATTTTCTAAGACATTGTAAGATACAATGGTCTATATTACATCTTCAGACACTGTAAGTCCTACAGTGGTCTCCATTACATCGTTAGACACTGTAAGTCCTACAGTGGTCTCTATTACATCCTCAGACACTGTAAGTCCTACAGTAGTCTCTGTTACATCCCCAGACACTGTGAGTGATACAGTGGTCTCAATTACATCCCCATACACTGTAAATGAAACAATGGTCTAATTCATTTCTCAGACATTGTATGATACAATGGTCTTAATCATTTCTCAAATGTTTTGAGTCACACAATGGTCTAGTCTACTTTCCAGACATTGTGAACTGCACAATCGTCTCTCCCATTTCTCATACATTTTAATAGTCTCTAGAAATTATCTTATAAACATTACATGATATTGTTTTACATAAAACCCGTCAAAGTCTATCGATTTCTCTAATGGAAATACAAGATATGAGATTTATAAAGGACAAACTAATCCATCATCTACAAAAGCCGAAGTTCAGCAACTTTCTCTACGTTCATCAAAATTCTCTTCTGAAACCTTCATTGTGAAAAGTTCGTGATCCTGGCCAAGTATGGTCTGTTTTAGAATTACTTAAAACTTCCTTTCCACATGTATCTACCTGTATTATCTTCTACTCAATGGAATGTGAAAACATAGGTTACAAGTCTTCTATGGGCAGGACTTACAACTGAATGGTTTGACATCGCCTTTGCTTAGTGGACATCTCAAAAGCAACGGACATATCACAAGTATACCTAATTTAGGTATTTAAAAAATTTATCGAACCTCGGCTAAATATAGTCTAGTCACCTATATTTAACCTAGGGACAGTGGAACATAGTCTGACTAACTATGTTCGACTTAAACTTTTCAAATATTGGGAATAGTTGTACTAGGGTTATGTTCAGATTAATTTCCTACTTGAACTCGATAAACCACCAGAATTCATTGAAAAGATCTAGAGACACTATAGTGTCCTACCACTCAATGAAATCTTAACACCTTATTTGTACTACCTAAATTCATTCTTGAAAGTTTTCATTTATGAGATAATCCGAACTACTATCTTGGGATAGTTATCAATTCTTCTCTTTATCCCTTAGAAGTACTAGCCTGTTTAGGTCCTAAGGATACCATTCCGTCATAAACCTTTAAAATCTCTTGAGATTTTAAAGCAAACTTGACATTTCTACCAATATTAATGGTAAGCATACACTACACTCTTTTGATCATTCATATATCGCATCATTACCTGAAAACCCATTATAAGTCAGTATGTAAAACTTCACAGTATCACGTTTCTTTCAAACGTTAGTTGACATAGACATTATACGATTTGCCTTAATCCCAAAACTACCTAAGACATAATCAGTTTTGAAAATGGTTTGGATAACTACTTGCCACTAGCTAAAAATTCCCTACAACAAAAATTATCACAACATCACACTGCACGCCACACACTATCATCAGAAAAGTTACAAAGATGTAAGGCGTTAACTTTCAAAAACTCCATTAGCAATTAAGGTTTTGTTGAATGCCTCGATACCATAAGTTATGATTCGTTTTGAGAAACGGTAAAAGCCAAACTTAAGATATATTGGACTCTATAAGATTTTAGCAAACCCTTTAGATTACCAACTTAAGCCTCCACCGAAAAATTAGAATGGTACATAACACATTCTACGACTAGGAACTTGGGAACACAAAGATTAAGAATTCACCACATATACCCACACTCTCTCCTAAACACTTCAACGTTATATCACACTGAATTCTTGGACGGAATTCCCGTTAAGGTGGTAAGACTGTAACAATTCGCAGTTTCACGATTTCTATCCATTCTCAAATTTTTACTATTCACTTTCACTATTCATTTCCGACATTTTTATTTCACATTCTTGTAAGTTAAACTATTTTAATGATAATCCGAGAGTTTGACACTCGTCGGATCATTTCTGTAAAAATCACGAAATCGTGTCTGAGAATTACTTTAAGGTTTAAATGTCATTTAGGCATCCCGATATGTACACACAACATTACAATCAAGAGAAATATAAGTTTTTTTTACCTTCTGTGACATTCTCAAGAATTTTGGAATTTTACATTTTTCCGAATTTACGTTTTACGCGATTTACGTGTTTTAAACCTACGTTTCCAGCGTTAACAGCTCGCAACCCATTAAACTTATCACTCATTTTTATAAGATAATAATGAGTATATTTATAAGTTTAATCATTTCCACAAGTTTTATATTTTTACGATACCCGGTTTTAAGTTTCGTGACTTAACGGCATACAGTTAGCGATTAACGGGACCAAAACTCACTCTGTAACTTATATAAGGCCAAGATTCATCCACCTAGCCCTCCCCCTTGTATATGAACTTGTATAGAGGGATTCACCAAGGCCTTGATGGCTTGGTGAGAGCCATGGAACCATTATGCACTCATGTGTTACATTAGGAGCCATAGAAAGGCTTATGGTCTAAAAACTTCCAAGTATCTATCATGTGTATTATTTTGAGCCAAGCCTTAGTGTAAACTAACCTCCTCAAGACCTTATATAAACCGTCCTCACCCTCTCTTGGTCGTTCATAACTTCACACACACAAATACACTCCTAATTTTCTCTCTACCTCAAGTATTATTCAAGAATACAAGTTCCATATCAATTCTAAAGCTCTTGTAAAGCTTTGATTGATCCAAAGTCCTTGTTTCTTACATCCTTTGGTGATCTTACATCCACACAAGAAGTGTCTTTTTGTAACACCCCCAAAATCAGGTCCAGCGAAAGCATACATGCAATGGGGTGCTACTAAACTGGTATCATAACATGAGGTACAAAGAACGGTTTTTATCTCAACCATTTAGAATAAATTTCGCTATAAAAAACAATGAGTTTACATATTTCAAAAGTATTGCGGAAATAGGCCCATAAAATAAATGAAGTGGTCCCAACTGTTTATCAGAGTCATCTATGACCATGCCATGCCATTTGCCAAGTACCTCCAAGAGTAAGTTATCACCTTAGGAAACGTGAGAATACATGCTAAAAAGTGTCAACAAAAAGGTTGGTAAGTTCATAGAGTTTATATAAAAACAATTGAAGTAATTCGAGTTTGTGAGATAATTAAGTAAATAGTGGGTTACGTTATCATACACCCATAGTTCGTTTGTTGTTTGCCCTAACCGGGTAAAAAGTTTAGTGAATCCATAGTGTTTGTATAAAAATCAGTTGAACACAAGTTTCAAGTTTAATAAACAGCGGGCCACGTTGTTGCACCCATAACTTCAGTAGTTCCAATACCGCATCGTTACAGTATCGTATTATTGCTCTAAGTCTCATGAACGCAAACGTTAACTGGTGACCTCATATAATAATGACGTTAAGTACTAACATTATAGGGATAATATTAGTATAAATGCCCTCGTGCAGGAGGTTGCCGTCCTCCTGTTTAGTTCAAATAAAGTGCATTTGGCTACCTATCCGGCTAGCACAAATGGGGCGTCAACTGCCAATAGATCTATTCACTAAATTCGCGTTCACTCGCAAGTGATTAATGG